>VKOC01027977.1:0-12085 GCA_009364415.1 Spea multiplicata
CCATCGCGCAGACCTTCCCCGGCTGTTAGAGATCAGAGTTCCCCATGCCGCGGTGAGCATTTGCTCTGAAAAAAACCTTGTCTTATAATCGGGCAAATTAATTTGCCAGGCTTGGAAATTAAAATGTAGTCGTCTTTTTTCCCCCCACTAAACTTGCAGCCCTACTTTTTTTTTTAATGTTGAGAGTTGTAGCAAACCCTTAGAGATCATGGTCAGCTTTCGTATCTGGCTCTTCCTTCCAGAAATGGAATGAATAAAATGTAAGCAACCGGCCACTCACTGACACATCCGGAGGCACCCATCTGAATGCGCACACAGTCTGAAACCGTATTGGTATTTAGTATCTATCTGAGTAATCATATCGTAAGCAGCTCTATCATTACTGGATCTCAGCCCACCTGTACAGGTCACAGGCCTGACCGTAGCCCGCAGCCACAGCCCACAGCCGAAAGGTTTCCGTGTTCAGCCTCTCAGCTTCCTCTCTCGGCAGAGGAAGGTCTTGGGGTTCCTGGGCCACAAATCGGCGAAGGCGGCACTTCAAGTCAAATGTGTTTAGCTGCAAGTCAATAATTGGGGTTAGCGGTGCACACCAGGAGGTTTTTTTCCCCTCACAGACAGAAGTGAGATGCTTGGGTCTGTGACAGGGATCCAGGTGATCTAAGGGATCTTAGCAAACTGTGTTTAGAGCTGTGTCACTTTCCAAATGTTATTTTCTAAGCCGATGTATCTGTTAACTATATATCATACACAAGATTTGAAGATATTTGTCACATGCTATTGCACTTAAAACAACTAAATATGTTTACAGAAAGCACATAAAGGTACAGGTGTGTGTCTATATTTCAAACCGCAATAACCCAAAAAATGGCTGATTTAGTTCCAGCGTCTGTATTCTTACAAGTCTTGCTGCGGCATGACGGCCAGAAGACGCCAACACCCTCAGGAACTTCATGGCAGCTGAACAAGGAACGTCATGCAGGCTAGGAGGTTGAGGGTCACCTGTTTCCATTTGCGCACTCCATTGTATAGGCAGAAACTCTTTCACTATGGTCTCTATCAGCCGTGGACAATCCAGGAGCTGTGGAAAGGAGAGAACAAATAGTACATATTTGTATAATAATTGTACACATGAACCCATAGGATTATAGGAAGGACTGAGACTAGTGCAGGGATGTAACGCTAATAATTAAACTAGAGAGCAATAACAAAAACAATAAGCAGATTCTGGAGGAACTTGATACATTTAAAGATGCTAATAGCAGTTCTTGAGACATGCATTTAAAATAGATATAGATATTATAGAAAATAATAAGCAGAAATTGTAAGCAGGCTTGATTAAATTCAATACAAAACACTAAGCCAAAGTTTGCATGACACAGTCATTATAACTTAAGTAGTCATTTTCATTGTTACCTGACTGCAAGCTGTGGCAGAGTGTCTGGCCACACGGGTAAGAATAGCCAAAATATCCAGAACTACAGACGGATCTGGACGCACAACTTCCAATATGTACCTGAGGCGGTGAAGCAGCTTTGTCTTCAGAAGACCCTGAGAATCAGCAGAATAATGTTCATCAACACGTTCATATTTCTCCTCCACAGTCACTATTACGATCTTACCCTTACTGTCTTAATTATGGGAACTGAACTATTACATTTCATAGAGAATGTGGCTCTGCAAAGCAGCCTGAGATGGCAGCTAAGGCCTTAATTTTCAACCAATGGAAAAGAGGTGTTGCTATTCCTTTAGAATGAGATTGGAGTTTACACCGCTGGCTTACCTTTATAGCATCATAACGGGCAATGTCAGCATCCGACTTCTTTTCTTCTTTAGATTGTTTGCTGTGTTCTTTTCCAGTTCTTCTACCTTCCGCTACTTCATCTTCATCATCCTCATAGTCATCCTCATCTTCTTGGTTTGGTAGGAAAGGGAAGGTTTTAGTTCCTTGATACCATGAGAAGGTCATGTCTAGGTATTCCTGTTTGACAGAAGGATAATCAAACAAGTGTCTATAAATAAAAATATGTCTGAATATAAATACATAATAGATTGATATATGAATTTCAAAAAATGATCAGAATTGGAAAATACACAAATAAAAATATAAAAGTCGAAAAGCCCCATCATATACCTTTAGAAAGGTTTTTAACCTTTTGATGTGTATGATTACACTATATAAAACAAATAATAATTAATATTTTAATTCAATCTTTTTATTTATTTATGAAAGAAAGAGAAAAGAGATGCATAACATAGACAAATAAAAAAACACAAAAACACAAATAAACATGCAGTATTACATCATCAGCGTCTTACATACAGTTACTCAATAATATCTTATAATAGAATTAACTGTTTTAATCTCTACAGGTTATTATGAATCATAAGCCAAAATTAGGTCTTTGATACCTGAGTAATACAGACATAATACAATACTTTATGCTGCCTGGGTCGTAGGGACACGTAGTTCACATAAATATCCCAGTTTCTATTGTCTCTCAGTACAAATAATAATTAATATAAAAAGTCTGTGATAAAAACGCACAGATTATTTTGGTCTGGCGTTTTAGTGTTCCAAATGTGTTATTAACCATTAAACAAAATATTTCTTCTACTCATGCTCCAAAGTGGATTTTTTTATGCAGCCAAAAAGTAATGTTTTCATAGTTTTTCTTAAAAAATGGCTATGGAAGAAAGTTTTAGCCACTGTGGAAGAAATACTGAACTGCAGGACTCTGGGTTCAATGACTAGCACTAGTGGAGCCATGTTTTCCCTTTTACTAACCTTGTACATGTGTCTGTGAGAAAGATTGTGGAGAGGACCGATTATGTAGTTTGTCCTGAATCTGGTCACTTTTCACTTTATGCCAAATTGTGTAATCTGCCTAGATGATACTGTATACGTCCTGAAATAGGGGCTGTCATTGTTTCACACAGAATGCTTTACACTTGCTGATTCTCCCTGTGCACTCAATACTCAATACCAAGAACCTCCAGTCTCTCCTGTGTGAAAGGAGAAGTCTGCAATGACACCACTAAACTATAGCAGCAAAGTTTTTTATTATTAGTCTAGCCTGGGCAATTTAAAAACTGCATTTTGTGTTTATGCGAGTTATGTTTGTCTATTATAATTAGTCTAAAGATCTGAAACATTTAAATGTGACAAATATGCAAAAATAGAAGAAATCAGAAAGGGGGCAAAGACTTTTTCACATCACATCGCGTGTGATATTTTCAAGAAACATTTCTCACCTCATCTTCTGGGGACACCAAAAGAAAATGTAAAGCGTGAACCGACGCGGCAATGACGTTCTCTGTAGCATCGTCGATGGAAAAACGCAGCAAGAACAAGAAGCCGGCGTCCAGCAGTAATCGCAGAACGCTCCCCTCCAGGGTGGAGGCGAAATCTCCCTGTTTAGCCTACCAGAAAGTATACAAAAATAGTCAGAAACGTGGGGATTTAATAAGGCACAGGGGTTGTGCTAAGCTTTGAGTTTTTACAAATGTCCACCTAAGAGAAACAGCCACAGCAAATTATGTATAGCATTTATGTGACGTGTATTCAGGTATAAAACACGATTTGTGCCAGAATGCTGAGTTTACACATAAAAAGTAATTCTGATAAAAAGCTTGAAATGAGGGTGTTTTCCCTGCAATCAAAGGAATTGACCACCAAGAATCACTTTTATACTTAACCCCTTATGTATTAATGTTCTTAATCTGGGCATCCACCTCCAAATGGCTAGACATAGACCTACACTCCCAGCCAGCCACAAGCATTCATCTATAATGCCAAGCGAATGCAGGTTATCATTCGGCTATAACGCTATAGCCGAACGATAACCTGCATTCGCTTGGCAGATTAGTGTTATAATCATTATCAATCATATCACAATTGTACTAATAAAATATTTCTTATACACGTGCAAATTCCACTCAAATGTTTCACCTACTTGTACTCTTGCTAGACATATTTAAATACGTTAAAAAAAACGTAATCTTATAGTCTCTTTTGGGGGCTATACTACCAGTTACGTATGTGTCACATCAAAGTAATCCAGACGGCTCATGTCGGCAGTATTTCACCTTATTTACCAATTACCCAAATGAAGAACAACTCCATACATTGATATTTTGGTTTGACATAGTTCTTTAGCATATATGTTTTCTGGTCTGCAATTAAGTAATTCTGTTCATTAGGCACAACCACATTTATTATTGCCACATAAATGACGTATATCAAGGCTGGACAAATCTCAGAAACAAGATAACATCTAACCTTTTGTGCAATCCGGTACTGAACTCTTTGGGTCCTACAGCCATCAAGCTGCCTCCTAACATTTTGTCTAGCTCCAAAATTCTCCTTGCAATTGACCTTCGCTGACGTATGTTCCAGTTATACCCGATCATTCTAACAATATCTACATTATTTGCCTCTTGATGCCTGGGCAGCAATCTGTTATGTTGCTAAGCTTTGAACTTCTTTCACTTACAAAAAAAAATATAAAACAAGATAGAAAACACAACAAAAAAATAAACAAGTTCCTTTCTTACTTTGTGAACAATGCGTCCCAAGACCTGCAGAGACAGCGTCCTTTGCTGGATGAACTGACTGCGGGTGAGATGAAAGAGCTCCTGCAGGGAGTAGCCGGCTCTCTGTAAAAAGAAGAGAATCAGGAGGGGAACTCATATACAACTCAACTCATAAAAATGCCACAATTAAGGATGGTGAGCCATCGCAAGTCTCCTGCTAATGCTGAGCCATAAGCCATGTAAACTTCTCATAGCCCATTGAACCAGAATCTATTCTCAGACTTGGAGGGACCAAAAAATCTGTAAAGAGGTTACTGAGACAGAAGTGATAAACAGAGTTAGAAACATGATGCTAAACAACTTTTGCAATGCAAAAATACCAAACAAAACATTGGCACCAATGTATTCATCTCTGAAGAGCCCCTGACCGAATATGCATCCTGGTGCTAAGAGAATATTAGTCGGGGGGCGTGGTCGGCTCGCGGACAAGATGGACGTGTAAGTCCGGAGCTCTGGTACACCCGGCCCGTATTATAGCATTTATTCTGCTTTACACGCACGATGGGCAAAACAAATAAGCCACATCATACCCCGAAGGCTTCAGGACCGAGGGACAGGGGTTCGCTTGCCTCGGTACGCTCGTATTTTGCCGCCTCCCCGGACCGAGATTCGAGGGATTCTGATCACAGGCCGCCTTCTCCCGCCGCAAGCCTGGACAGCGTGGCGACTGGTTTGAGCGCCCGGAGACCGCGGCTGCCTTCCCCGGGTCCGGAGGATCTCTCCTGGAAAGAGAGGTTCGATTTACTCCCGACGAAAGCAGACATCGCCGATATTGTGGACCAAGCGACCAAAGGGATACGCTCAAGCCTTACCGCGATTCAATCTGATATCCGCCATATTGGCGAGCGCGTGGCGACACTTGAGGAAGACCAACCCCGAGTTCATGCGACAGTGGACGCCCTGACCTTACACCTCCGAGAACAGTCCAGTCTCATACAACAACTGTCTCGAAAGTTGGAGGATCTCGATAACAGGGGACGCAGGAACAATCTCCGGGTCCGGGGATTGCCGGAGTCAGTGGCGCAGGAAGAGCTACCTGCCACTCTGCGGGCCATCTTTAACAAGATCCTCAACCGGGAAGATGCAGCACCGATTGGGTTCGACAGAGTGCATAGGGCCCTCAGACAGAGGCCTTCTGACTCGCTGCCTCCTCGCGATGTGGTTTGCTGCCTGCAGGATTTCCCCTTAAAGGAGGACATTGTGAGGGCGTTCAGATCTCGCCCTACATTTACGTGGGACTCTCACGCCATTTCAGTCTTTCAAGACTTGTCCCCCGTCACGCTGCAGAACCGACGTGCGCTCCAGCCACTTACCAAGGCTCTTCGCGCAGCGGGCATCCCCTATCAATGGGGCTTCCCCTTCGCCCTGCTCGTGCGGAGGGGCTCTACCATGCACGTGGTCCGTCGACCCGAGGATGTTCCGCATCTCACAGAAGCTTTGGGTCTGCCGCACTGTGAGGTTCCAGCCTGGGAGTACTCCTTCTCTCCGCCTGCCAGCCTCTCCGATCCCGCCAGGGAGTGGTCCCCGAGGCCTCAGCGACCTAAGCGCCGACGACGCCCGGACGACGCCAAGCCCTGATGCCACCCTTTCCGCTCCTCAGTTTTGTAGTCTTCATTCTTCTGGCGGAGCTCCTCGTGGACGCCGTCGCCTCCCCGTCCTGCTCTTTGGAGGATTTTCGCTGTACGCCTCACCTGCTGGATGTCGCCGATCTTCGATCATCCTTCCCGTCGCCTTCCACCCAGCCTCTCTGGGCCTTTCCCGGGACTTTTTTCTTGGACTCGTGAGGACAGCGGGTGTGGGGACTGGTTGCATTATGGCTCCCGCCGCCTGGAGTATCCTTTGTTCCGGTTATTACCCGTTTGAACGTTGCGGACGGGGGCACCTGTCTGTGGGCACTGTGATGTCCTTTCTATGGTTCGGGGCGCTGCTCGTTTGCCCACCTTGCCCTCTCTGTTTCTACGCTATGGGGGGGGCAGGTTCTCTCTTAAGATTTTGTGTTTTTTTTTTTTTTTTTCTTTTTTATTTACCGCCGCGGATCGACTCGTTTCTGATTTTATTTTGCCTTTTTACATATATTTTTTCCGTTCGCACCCGTTCGTTTTTCCATACGTACTCATTCACACTTGCACTCATTCACATACGCTCGTTCGCAGGAAACGCCTCTTTCATATATGCATGGTCGTGCGGCCTATGACGCTTGGCCCTTGTAGCCCTTTCTCGCACACATCTTTTCCCGGGTTCGCCCCTACGGTGTCCGGTTGCACTCGGTTCTGGTAGTTAGGCCCTTCGAGTGATCTCAGGGCCGGGTGTGCCTCTCCTACCCGATGTGAATCCGTTATGGTTCCCTTCTCCACCCCCCGGAGCCGTCCTGTCTCCCTCTCCTGTCAGAGTGGAGTGCAGGTTTCTGACCTTCTGTTTGGTCGTTGGGCTCGTTACTTGGTGCTTCGGCACCCAGGGTCTTTTGTGGCCTGTGTTGTGTCTACATTTGACTCTAAATGTTTATGTTTGAAATTTTGGTTTTTTTTTTTTTTTTTGGTTTTATTTTACTTTCAGTTTGTACACTGCTGGAGTCTCAATGGCTTCCACTGCTCTCTCCAGATCTCCATAGATGGTCCCTGATTTAGTTAATGTTGCCTCTCTTAATGTCAGAGGCCTCAATAAGCCCCAGCAACGATCCAAATTGCTTCACAGTCTCCACCTACTTAAGACGCATATCGCGTTTTTACAAGAGACCCATTTCAGGTCCTCACGGGAATTTAAACTTACAGACCACCGCTATACTCAGGTTTTTTTCTCTAGCTCTCCCGACTCCAAGACTAAGGGGGTGGCTATTGTGCTTCATAAGTCGCTTTCTTTCCGGCTGTTGGATCTCTGGAGGGATGCAGATGGCAGAGCTATATTCCTGAAGGGTTTAGTTGGTAATTGTAAAATTACTCTTGGCACTGTTTATGCGCCCAACCGCGGGCAACACCTATTCCTCTGTCGTATGATGTCTAAGTTTGTGGAATTTCAGGAGGGTTTAGCTATCTTTGGAGGGGACTTTAATATGAACCTCGACCCTTTCAGGGACTCCTCGGCGCAATCCTCGCATATTCCCTTTGCACACATCAAGAAAGTGAGGAGGGCCCTGCACTCCTGTCAGCTGGTGGATGTCTGGCGTTCGCAGCACCCCCAGGGGAAGGACTATACGTTCTACTCTGCAGTTCATAACCGTTATACCCGCATAGACATGCTTTTTCTCTCCCATCACCATTTACTGCACTTACATTCGACTGACATTGGCATCCGCTCGCTCAGTGACCATTCCCCAGCCCTTCTCTCTCTTAAGTTGTCCCCGTCCGTCCGCAGACCCTGGAGTTGGAGGCTTAACGAAAATTTGCTAGATAATCCCTCGTCCTTAGCTGACCTTTCGGGCCACCTCACTAACTATTTTAAAGATAATGACTCGGACGAGGTTCCCTTTCCCACGGTTTGGGAGGCGCACAAAGCATTTATTAGGGGGCACCTCATAAATCTTGGTGCCACGCTGCGGAAGCTTCGCTTAGCCGATATTATGGCCCTGACCACTCGCATTCACCGACTGGAGCTTTCCCATAAAGCTACGTTGGACGCGTCTGTGTTGTTGCAATTACAGGCTGCTCGGGATCAACTGGCCTCCCTCCTGGACGCCAGGGTGAAGCGGTCTTATTTGCTGATGAGGAAGCAATTTTATGAGCTCGGTGACAAACCGGGCAAACTGTTGGCTCGCGCACTTAGAGCTAAGAGGTCAGCCGCGTTTATTCCTAAAGTGCGTGATTCTGCGGGTTCGCTTCGGTTTGAATCGCATGAGATTGCCCGCTGCTTTCGGGACTTTTATAGTTCCTTATACAATTTGCCGCCGCCGGACTTGGACGTGTCCCGCCACATGGCTAGGATGAGGGAGTATCTTCATAAATATTTGCCTCAGCGTTTAGATGTCGATGCCTTAGCTGTCCTAAACTCCCCGATTACGTGTGACGAAGTCAAGACTGCGCTGAAACTCACCCCTTCGGGCAAAAGTCCGGGCCCCGACGGTCTGACCAGTGGTTACTACAACCGCTTTTTCCCGGTACTAGGGTCCCCCCTAACGAAATTTTTCAACCAGCTCGCTAGCGGTCACATCCCCGATCCCCATACTAATCTTGCCCACATTGTTGTTATCCCCAAGCCGGGTAGAGATGCGGATTGTTGCTCCAACTACCGCCCCATTTCCTTGATCAACACAGATCTGAAATTGCTCGCCAAGGTGATGGCGCTGCGCTTCCAACAATATATACCGGGCTTAATTCACAGGGATCAGGTCGGCTTTGTCCCCGGGAGGGAGGCCAGGGATAACACCATTAGGGTGTTGAATTTGATGACGTACGCCCATGCCCATAAGCTTCCCTATGCGTTAGTATCCATGGACGCCGAGAAGGCGTTTGATAGGGTTGCTTGGCCCTTCCTCTTTCAGACGCTGGATGCTATTGGCGTGTCGGGGAATTTTCTTAATCTGATCAAAGCCTTATATTCCAATCCCACAGCTCAAATCAAGGTTAATGGTGTCCTCTCCGAAGCCCTCCATATTCGCAACGGTACGAGGCAGGGATGCCCCTTGTCCCCGTTATTGTTTATCCTGACCATGGAGCCCCTTGCATGTGCCCTGCGGGAGAACGCTGACATTACTGGCATCTCCATTGCCGACCATGTCCACAAGCTCGCTATATACGCGGACGACATGCTCTGCATGATCACGCAGCCACACTCCTCCCTTCCACAGATTGTGGCGGAGCTCGATTCCTTCCAGGGACTTTCAAATTACAAAATTAACCTTCAGAAGTCCGAAATCCTGGGCATTAATGTCCCGGACCCGCTTAGAGAGCGCCTTGCACGTACCTTCCCCTTTAAGTGGCGGCCGGTGGCGATTAAATATTTGGGTTTGATGCTTCCCTCGGATCTGTCCCAACTCCGCCAGTTGAACTTCGATGCACTGCTTTCCGCGGTTATCGCGGATCTCCGTAAATGGTCGGTTCCGCACATATCCTGGTTTGGTCGCACGGGCGTCCTGAAAATGAACATCTTGCCCAGATTTTTGTATTTGCTACAATGCCTGCCGATCTCTCTCCCCAGGGCGTACTTCAGGACCTGCCAGAGGGTGTTTCGTAGATACATTTGGGGGAATCGGAGCCCCCGGTTGGCCCTTGCTCATTTGCTCAGACCCAAACACAGGGGGGGTCTAGGGGTCCCATGTGTGGAATGGTACTGGATGGCGGCTCACTTACGCCGCATAGTGGAGTGGTCCTTGGAGGTCCCGAAGCTTTGGGTGCCCCTGGAGAACTCTTTCCTGGCGCATCACATTGCGGCGGTGCCGTGGCTGCCGGGCCGTTATCACGCTCTGACGGTGTCTACTCATCCCACTATCACGGCTACCTTGCGTGTTTTTAAACGGCTGTCCTCCCGTCGTCTCGTTTCGTCGTGCCCCTGCCCCCTCTTTCCCCTCTCGCATAATCCCGCTATCGATCGCAACATACAGGCTGGTCTCCAGAGTTTCTGTACGCAACTGCGTTCCAAGCTGATACGCATTTATCAATTACTCCAGGGCTCTCAATTTCGGCCCCTCAGGGACCTTTTGCAACAGGCTCCGTCCTCCTTTTCTAGCGTTTTCCTGCATCACCAAATTAAGCATTTCATTGCCTCGCTGCTGCCGAACGCACTTCTCACTAGACCTCTTTCCCCTTTTGAAAATTTGTGTGTGGCTACTAGCGAGCCCTCACACCTCCTTTCGCGACTCTATAATATTCTGGTGGATGAACACTGTAAGACCAAGCCGTTCTTCCTTGGCCTGTGGGAGAGGGATCTTGCCTTGCCGGCCCCCTTTTCCGAGGCGGAATGGGGTAAGATCATAACGCTTATACATAAAGGCTCGATTTCAAGCAAGGTTCAGGAGTGCTCCTATAAATTACTCTCCCGTTGGTATAAGGTCCCCCAGGACCTTCACCGATACATACCCCAGGTTTCTCCTCTCTGTTGGAGGTGTGGCGTGGGTGTTGGCTCTTATATCCATCTTTGGTGGGAATGTAGGGACGTCAGGCCATTCTGGGATACTGTGGGCACGGTGATCAGGGAAGTTGCGGATCCCGACTTCGTTTCTTCTCCGGCGGCTTTCTTGTTCCATCACAATCGCGCTTCTTGTGGCTCCTATAAGCGGTCCCTAACCTTCCACCTTATCCAAGCGGCTAAGTCAATTATTCCACGTTTTTGGAAAACCCCGGGGCCCCCCCCTGTCCAGGCCTGGGTTTCCAGGGTGAACATGGTCTCCCAGATGGAGGATTTGGTTGCCTCCGCCAGGGGGGAGGAGTATCGGAACTCCCTCCGGTGGCTGCCGTGGTCGATGTTTCTCGCTTCCCCTCGCGTGCGGGTCCTGGGTTTGGTTCAAGCACCTTCACCCTGAATCGGTCCTCTCAGCCGTGTGTTGTCTTTAATATTGGCTGGGCTTTTCTTCTCGGATGGGGATGCTGGTCATATTTTATGTACTGCCCGCACACTGGTGTGGATCGCCGTGTCTTTACCGAGGCTATCGTGCAGTGTACTTTTTACTTTTTGTTTTGTATTTACTGTTACTCTCTCTTTGTTAGGGTTCCCTTTTGTTTACGCAATGTCTCCAGCATTCTCCGCGTTTCTCCATGCTTTTAAACAGCGGCACTTTCATATTTGTGTGCTTCGCGACCCTGGTGTGCCGGTTACATTCCCACGCGACCCGGTGCTCCCTACCTTTGTATCGATATACGCGTTATTCGGCTCTAGGTCGTCTCTGGAGCGTGTTATGTCTGTTTGGTTTTTATTGTGCACGTTACCTGTACACCTTCTCTGTACGCTCGTGTCTTTATTGTAGTGCATATTTTCAATAAAGGAGAATTGACAAGAGAATATTAGTCTGGTTCTATTCTGTTTTGCAAAGTAAAAGGCAAGCCACTGATCACACAGATAAGAAGCATTTTGATACATGAAAGTCAGTCTGAACGTCTACTGTCAACACTTTGAAACAGGACAATATAATAGATTACTTTCTTTTCCTCCTCCTGGCAGCAAAATAGTACATTGTCATACTCTAACACAATGATTTATTTCCTGTAGGCTTGGGTATCCCAGCATGCAGTGGCCACCAGAACATCGCCAATCCATCTGGGCACCAGAGGCAATCCACAACTGAACATAAACTGCATTCAAAGCAATGTTCTCACAAACTGAATACGAGGACAGGCAAACAAACATTGTTCATTGATAGCAGCACGATAATATCTAGTTGGTGACTGTAATGAGCCATGAGTTGGGTGTTCTGAAACAACTCAATGAACAAAACAACTCAATTTGACCTTTGCTGGGGAATTAGCTGAGGCAACAACAAAAATATACATGATTTTCAGGTGAGACAGAAAACCAATTGGCCCATCTAGTCTGTCCTTTTTGAATCACTTTTTACTCAGTGTTATGCACA
>VKOC01027978.1:0-18951 GCA_009364415.1 Spea multiplicata
TAGTTAGGAGGGGGTAAATAGGGAGAAGGTAGTGAGACAGGGGAAAGGGGGTAGAGTGAGAAGGGGTGGATAGGGGAGAAGTGAGGGAGAAGGGGTAGATAGGGCAGAAGGGAGTGAGAAGGGGTAGATAGGGCAATCATACTCCTATCATGCCAAGTCTGCGAGTACATCCTGGAATCTGGATATGCCTGGGCATGATAGGAATGTGATTGCTGTTCCGGCACTCAGCTGTGAAGCGCGCACCACGGGAAGACGGACACCTCCCGCTTCCACTGCAGGACTCAACAAGGTAAGTAAGGGGAAGGGGCAGAGGTGGTAGATAGTGATACAGGGGGATAGATAGTGAGAAAGGGGAGTTTTGTTACAAGTTTTTATTCCTTTTTTGGGATGGGGGGGGCGCCAGAGGAGTAGTCCGCACAGGGCGCCAGAACACCTAAGGCCGGCTCTGACCACAAAGACCCTGTCTTAGTCCTCTGATCCTCTACTTCTCCTCCCAATGTCGTCAACACGCACTACGCGTCTCGCTTCATCTGGTGCATAAAATGTAAGGGTCCTATCTGCTAAATAGCGGTTTTGTTTTGTTTTAGACCTACTTTGATATACTACACCATCATTTTTTTTGGATACGGTGTGTGGGAACTCTCGCTGGAAGGGTATCTTTGTACATAGTTTCGTGCTGCACATATAATTTACTGGGTGCACAGACACGTGCGTACCAAATGTTTAATTCTGCTTTAAGTTATATCCATCTATTTAACAGTTGTATGTGGTGGATGTGTTACGACATTGACGAGATGAGAGACATGATGGTTAATCATGTGTAACATACACTCAGATTTAGACAGTTAAACCAAATTGGATAGACTATTAAGCCAATAGAAAATATTTATACTTTACGCATTAAGTATTATATGCGTTGTATTTCTCCTCTACTATTTCTTAGAATGAAACAATAAATGCGTGTTACTCATTTTGTTCTCATCATTGATCTCTTTTTACATTAAAGAAATGGAGAGTTTAATATGAGTGGGTTACGTTATCTCAAAAAAAAAAAATACTAAAGCATTAATGATGGATTCAAAACAGGCATGCGTAGGTGATGAAGTTTAGTGTATGACTAGATGGAGTGTTACACAAAAAAGGATACTTGTTAACACAGCAAGTCATGCATTCCTTTTAAGTGTGCCACTACCAATAGTTTGGATTTGAGATCACTATTTGTTTTAGATATGGTTCGTTTTAAATTAACTCTTAACTAAATTTACTAAATTACCCGTTACTGGTAAAATCCGTGGAAAAACGGTGGCACAAAGATCATTAACTAATCAGTTTCCTATTCCATTTCTCAACCTTGCCCTTGCAAAAGACACAAAATAAAAGACAAAGATCTGCAACAGACTAAAAAACTTATGCAAATCTTTAGGACATGGATTTCATACAGAAATACAACGGACACAGGGCCATCTTTAACATGAGATTTGGCCCAGTGTTGGAGTGGAGGGGATGATTGCATGCTATGGAGAGCAGAGAGCAGAAAATGCTTGCCCAGGGTGCAATCAATATTAAAGGCGACCCTGAACGGACAGTTTTTATATAGAGCTCAGACATTTTGCTGGAAATATATATTAACAGCTTTTGAAGCACCTACTTAATTTTATGTAACATCTAAAAAGGAGAATGATTTTAAGACGCTTCTGAATCAAACATTATCCAGGTCCCAAAGAGGTTGAAAAACTGTTCCATCTAGCAATTCTCTCGCTTATTAAAATTATTTCTGACCAAGATATTTATGGCAGTGTTTTAGCCAATATGAATAAAAACAATATCAATAATAAAATTAATAATAACACATACCAGCAGCATATTCACTTTGATCATCTTTTCTTTTGTCCCTTGCTTCCAAAGACTGAAATCCATTTATATTTTGGTCCTAAAATACAGGTCAAACATGCTTTGCATCACACTACCGAATCAATTTTTAAATCAGTGACTGGTAGTAAAAGCCCCTAGTGGATTGTGTTTGTATTAACACAAAGTCTTCAGAGACTCCCCTTAAAGCATTTCAATGTTTTCCTTGAAGAATAACCAGAATACAGTAGACTGAGACCTTATGCAGTTGCATAGCCTTATAGGCTTGGGCAGAAGGTCAGTGGCAGCACCTTGTTAAGAGCTGAATGCCCTATGGAGTGATAACCTAAATTAGTGTGTTGAGCTCAACGGGCTCATCCAGAGCTACCCAATATATATAAATTATTCACTGTCATGGCTGTGTTTTTTTCTTACTGATAAATGTATGTGTCTGTATAGAATATACACACACACTGGGAAATACGGTAAAATCGTTCACATACCTTTTCTTTTGATACCTCGGGTTGCTTGAACACGTCTCGTACATCTGGGATTTGATGCTGCTTGTTTTTCTTCCTTAAAGTCTGTGAGAAAGTATCAATCCTTTTCTGTACAGCTGCTGACTGAGTCCTGGTCAGAGTGGACAGAAACGCAATGCTCTCCTGGGAGTCCATGGCACACTCTCCAAACAGGTTGGATAAGCCTGCCTCTTTGAGCCATTCTTCCTCCAGTTCTCCTTCTAGAATTCAATACATTTTAAGACAATGGCTGCACACATGTAAAATCATACTGTACAAATATGAACTTACGTTTTAGGGACAGTATCGCAGATAGACAGCACTAAAGAACAACAAAAAAATATCACCGTGTGTACCAGATTTATATTCATTAAACTCAGTTGGCCTGGTACTATACCGTCAAGGGAGGAAAAGTGCAAATGATTCTGGCTCATTGTATTTTGGTCTTGCATCCAAGAACATTACTCATTTGACAGGCGGTATGTCTTCATTTCTGCCAGGCAACTGATCAGCTCATCCACCTCTACCTAAAGATGTTTACACGTGAACTTTTAGACATAGCTTCTGATAATGAGGCAACTCTGACCTTGTTTTGCATCTAGGTAAATGCCTATATGGACAATCCAACCGTAATTAACAGATCCTCACCATCTGGCTCTTTGACAACATCTTGTTGTTCTCGACTGCAGTCAGTGTTTTTCTTAATATCTTCTACTTCTTTCCAGTAGTCGTCCAATGAGAGATCATCTAAGGAATCCTGGGAACCAGAGCGGTTAATGGCTACCCTACCAAGGCTAGGATTAACATTTCCATGATTCATCGTATACTGTCCAGATTTACGGCTGTAAAAATAAGAAAATAAAACAGTAAAGGTTAACTGTAGTTAAGAACAGATGGAATGTTATAAGATAGTATCTTAACAATAGCTGTGGCTTCCTACATCACAAAGGGTTGAAAAATTAGGAACCTGCTGGCAGCTGGCTAAACATCACTTCACTAAGCCTCCAGAGCAATGCTTTATTTTACTCGCAGGTGAACAAACTGACACCCAGAGATCTAGTCATGAATTTTCTTCCCAGTGCCTGCTGCCTTGGCAGGTAACACCACTGTGTCTGCTGGTCAGGCACATACCTCACCCACAATATATTGGTGCCACTGGCACGTCAGTCTCAAAAACAACCTATAAAACAGTACTACCAAAACTTACAATGTTATCCTTTCATATCCAGTTAGTGCATGAGGACCATATTTAAAACCCCAATCAGCCTTGGCAAAAAAAGAATGCATATTTCCTCGAGGACATTTGTCAAGCGGACAATGGAGCTTACAGACAACAAGTATATCACACGCAAGGAGATATGTCCAGCCAAACATGCATGGAAAATGTCAGGGGATGCGGAAATGAGAAACACACATGTGGGGGGAGATTCTGCATTTGCAAGGAGAACACCACAAACATTTAAAAGGACCTCTAGGCTATAGTATGAATTAAAGTGCATTTGGTGGCTGGATTGTCCCTTTAATGCCATTATTCTAAAAAGACAAATTTACCACAAGACCTAGTAACCCTTTCGATGAAGTTCTGCAAACATTTTGAGTCATTTCCCGATATGCATGTTTATTACAGTCCACCCAAACATCCAGCCATTTACTTGTTTACCATGGTATACGGAAATGATCCGTTTGAAGTTTTCTTTCAGACTATTTACAGCAAACAAAAACAGAGCTTTGAGTAGCTCATCTATTTTTAATTACTTTCACTTAAGACAGGTCTTGACAAATTTATTGTGAATCTAGGCGCCAGCTAAAAAAGTTAGGAGCCAGGATTTTTTTTAACTAACAGTTTCTGATCATCATCAGCCCACTTACTAAACTCACAGCGTTTGACTTGGAAGCACCCTGAACTTTCAGGTCAGTGCTGGTTTTTGGGGTTTTTTTTATTATTTTTAATTTATTTTTTTAACTCTTTCAATGCTGATGTTCCATTGGAGCACAGCATTGACTGATATTTAGTCTCCACAAGCTTGTGGGGACAAATGTTAACCCCTGCAATGCCACAAATGTGTCATACACAATTGTGGAATTGAAGGGGGCGATCATGCAGCAGGGGAATGTTGTGTGGGGACCCAATCAACACTCAACCCCCTTTCCTTAAGCTGCCTGTGGCAGCTAAAAACGCGATTGCAGGTTTCCCTGCAATCGCGGTTTCAGTCTACAGAATCGATCACAGGTTCGGGGGCGGGCTCGGAGTGGCTGTGCTGTCTGCCCAGACTCCTGGGCAGACAGCAGCAGCAGCGCCCCCGCGATCACAGGCTGACAAACACCTAGGCGCCAGGACAAAATTATGAGTCGCCATGGCGACCTGGCGCCTGGGATTTGTCAAGCCCTGACTTAAGAAACATAAAAAATGCAACCATTTTCTGTTTCACATATACCAATACACATCTGGGCTGTAGCATAATCCTTAACGAGTAGAACAAAATATGTTCCGCTTAAATGTGTACATGCTTTTAAAACAGCTTTTATTCATATAAATTAAAAAATCCACTTACGTTATTTCTAATGCTTTAAATACCACATCTTTAACACCTTCACAACCCACATCAGTTGGATTATAAGGCCTGTAGTCTACGACCAAATGTTGGCTCTACTCAATATAACAAATAAATAACTGCAAAGAGGCCCAGTTATTAGCTGTGGTGATGTCAGGGCCCCCAACAAAGAGTTTCTAGGTTCACTTGTTAGAACAACAAAATAAGCCCATGATACTACACAAACATTTGCTCTGAATAACATGAGATGCTTCCATCCAAAAGTTAATATATTATTATGATGCTAACAACAGATTTGCAGAACAGTTACAGGAAGAATTGTTTTTTACAATGGAAATTTGTGGTAAATGTGTGTTAGGCTTGTGACGGGACCGACCTGTACCCCAACTGGGTACTCCCGCCAAACGTTGCTTCCTCCTGCCGGGACACCAACAAGTAACCCCTTCAGCGCCAGACAGAGCCAGCGTTGTAGATAGAAAGGGGGACGTCGCTGCACCGAAGCTGCATTGGCACTGTGGCTATCCGAAGCTTAGCTACACAGCGTGGCTACAACCCACCCAAAACATCAGGCAACACTCATGTTGAGGTGAAAACACGACTCCTTTATTAACACCAAATACAGAGCTATATATACACAGGTAGAAAAGGGGCAAGACAAATATCACATGATCTAATTACCATGTCAGGAAGGAAGTAATTAGATCAAATCCTGCAACACAATATCCGGGGGAAGGACAGGATGACACAAGACAAAAATAATTACATTAATTGGGGACGTAGACGTGGAATGACGATAGACATATAATTGTCTTGAGACAATGGCCAGGACACAGGGATAACAGGAGCTCACTGGATTAACAGCTACCTGTTATGTAATTGATAATTAGGTATGCAGCAGTGACAGCTTGTCAAGGGCTAACTCACACAATAACAGGGGAAACACTTCACACCTATACAATCAACAATGCAAAGACAATCAGCCTTCTTCCTACCACAGGATGTCCAGCTGATGTTATAGTTTTGAGACTCTTCAGTGCTAAAACATGGGGAACATCAGAAGAAACTGAACCCCTGTATCCACACACAGAAGTCTCTACAAGGCCTGGGCCCATAGTCGATAGGGAGGAAGCTGGCTCTCAGACCTCTCCAGGGGCCCCAGTGATGGAGGGTTGTGTCACAAGGCTTACAGAGCAAAAAGTGTGAAATAAAAGATGAAACCATGTTTTCAAAAACACAAACAAAAATTACAAAAAAAAGTCCTAGAGCACCAATGCTGGCACATTATAGGTTAAAATCTGTAGTACAACGCCGAGCATTTGGGATTCATCATCATCAGACACAAAAGGTCAAAAATCCTTTGTGAAATTGAATGATTCCCTATTACAAATCTGTGCAGGAGTTTGCAGTTTTATTCTTTGGTACCCACTGAGATGAGAACCTCAGGAGCACTGATATTTCAGCTTGGGAGCCAGCCATGATATACCAACTTTTGCTGAGATGTGTCATTGAAAGAGATTATTAACAGGATTCATTTCAAGTGCTTTGTAATGTTATCAAACAAGCCGTTTAATTATACTTGATATATTTACTTAACTTTTACGCATAATCTTCCACATAGATGTTCAATAGTTTTATATGTTTTACTACATTCTACTAATAACTACACACATACCATGACAAATTGACACGGAATACAATATAGATATATTCAAATACGATGTTCCTGGTGTGATACTGAATACATCATATCCATAACAACTATCATGATTTAAACATTTCTATACAAATCACTAAGCAAAAAATAAGGGCGCTAAGCAAAAATAAACATAAAGCGGCAGTGTCAGTACTTCAAAAACCAAGCTCATGTGCCACCAAGGAGTACAGATCTATGTATGTATTACTGTACGAGCAAAGTAACAACTAAAAACTGGATCCGTTCAAAACCACAACCTTGCCTTCAGAATGTTTTTCCTTCCACCAAAATAGAAAAATAGCACAATAGCTAAACCCCAAACCATAATGCACAAAGTAAAACTAAAATGAAAAATAAAAATTATAAAATATATAATTGGAAAAGCTTTACTATGTAAAAAAGAAAAAAACATTTTGTAACACTAAAAACAGCAATAAAACTGCATTCATTCTTGATAGGCAAACCCAACACCAAGCCTAGAATATCCTGAAGCTTTCAAACAGGAAGTTCAGTATTATGCATGAAAACACAACATTGACTAGTTAATCACATAGGTTAACATAATAACCTCAAAGTTATATATATATTTTTTGTATATTGAAAATGGTAATGTTCTGTACCTTCTGCACTAGCATTATCGATTGAGTCGCTAGTCAGTGCCTAGCATTTTAATGCATAGGTAACATACTTACAAGTGTGAGCGCTGACGGGTCGCAGGTAATGGGAAGTATAAGGCAGTAATCCAGCTTTATTAGTTGTGAAGGTCAAGGTCCAACAGTGACGTGTATCAACACGCCCATCCTATAAATGGAGACATTACGACTGCAGTTTCTGCAGAGCAATCTAAGAAATTATTTGAATATCTATGAATGGGTTTTAAAGTTGGACACATTATACATCATGTTTTACTTAATGTCTGGTCTGTTTCATAGTTTGGAGCAACTCAAATGTCTTAGCTGACTTTAAATATTATTATATCCAAAGAGCTGAGTACACATTAACCTGGTATCAGTTCCTGTCTAAGAAAAATGAAGTACAGTAAAACAGTAAAAGGAGGGGGAACATAGAATAGAGGGCAAACAATGGGGACTCAGTTTGCAATGCATGCAACGGCTTCACAGATTAAGGGACAGTTTACGGTCCCCGACAACCTCGCCATTCAAAAATGCATATTAATCTGCAAGTAATTCTTCAAAAACAAAACAAAAATAAAGAACATAGCTGAGCTACAAACTGCAGCCCTGCTGCCTCTTCTCAGTTGGAAAATTCTTACCACTATTTGGCTGCTTGAAGTAGCCAGTCATCCAGGCTCCAGCTACCTGAAGCCCTTTTTGGGATGCAGGTAGATGTCCCTCTGACATCAGATAGTGGGCAAACCCCAACACGCAGGAAAACCTGTGTGGTTGGAGGGAGAAGTAGGGTTCCCAGGTATACCCATTAGTGGTAAGAAAGCCCTTCCACATAATTCATTGGGAGTACTTTTTGCTCATGCTCACTGTGTTTTGAACAGAGCCCCACCTATAGTGTTTGCGGAGCTAGGACTGGAGCTGACTGGCGTGGCGTGCAAGGAGATATGTGCAGCTGAACACATCTTCTGTATGGCAATTAGCCATGAGCTGGGTGTGAGGAAAGAGGCAATGGCATATGAGGGGGCTATTCTGCAGAATCCCCCATGCATTGGTAAAAGGGACAACATGCCAACTTTAAAGGGACCACACAGCCATCATATGCAATATAGTACATAAGAAGGCAGAGGTGTCTCTTCTAGTTTTATTTTTAATTAATGTATGCATGTATATATATTGGACATAGGTTCAATTACCGTCAGCATTTCACAATGCACTTTGCATTATATGTGACAGGATCTCACTAATAAACGTTACAGTAAAACAGCTAAAGTGCTACATATTAGCCCCATCACGCACCTAGTGTCCTGTGCATGTGAAACACAAGTAGACAACTCAACCTATGGGTTAGGTTCTGATCCCGGAGATCCCCTAATTTAACAAGAAAATTATTAATGCCTCATAACATCAGAAAGTCTCAAAAATTCACCCATCTCTGTGCTGCAATGTCATTCCAAAGTAAGAATCCATTGAGAAAACCCATGTAAAAAAAGAATTTTCTTTTTTACACTTCTAAAGAACTGTCACTTTAAATAGCATTTTCTACTTCTGCAGTGGCATCAAGCCTAAGAGGCTGACTTTTACACTCATTACCACACAACGAACAATACTTTCATCAAGGTTATTCTAAACATTGTTCAGAAGGTCGAGTTTGGATTTTGTTTGCTTATAACCTCTGGCCAGTGCCAACAGATGAGGAGTATTTAAACACAGCTATTTTTTTTAAATTCTTCTATAGTTTAGAATGTAGTTTGAGTCTTTGGAGGTAAAAAGATTATTTACGAGAAACTAAGCAGGTTCAGACATGCCTAATATTCCAAATTTAAAAGACCGTTACAAGCTTTAAGTGAAATTAATAATGTGTCCACACACGTTTTCTAAACCTTAAAAGGGACAGCATTTTTTCCCTTACTTACAAGGTAGCTATTTCAACCTGCCTCGCCATGTTGTCCCATCAGCCAAAAGGCACAGGCTGAGGTGCCAAAGCAGCTCTCTAGCTCTATTTTTTAATTTAAATGCATATTTGAGTAAATTGTACAGACTTCAGTGCATATCACTGCATGCAAATGGGTGCAGACATTCTTTAGTTACTTGAATGTAAAAACAGCACTGGTTAACAGCCCTTGTATGCATTCAATGGAGAGTGTTATAATCATTTTCACCCAAGCAGAATGATTCATATTGTGACAGGGTGAAAGATGGCTTCTATGATAGCAGGAGATTGGAAAGAGCAGTTTATCCCAGTGACTAATGGGTTAACTGCTGGTCCCATTAACACAGGTGCCCCAGGTTTAAATCTGCACTATGAGATAAAGGCAGGGTGGAGGAAGCAGCCTCTCTCTCTGACTGAGAACAGCCCACTGCAATTTGGCTTCATCTTGGAAAGACCCTGACAGGCGCATCGTCAAGATAGGGCTCGAGAAAAACCACCATAATTTCCCCCCCACACACACCAAAACCCAATAACGGAGACCACACCAATATGTTGGAAAATAATGGTCCACAGCTTTATTACAACCATAACATGATAAATAAATATATATTGTGGCAGGATGGCCCGATCAAAATAAGAAACTCCGAACACCAGCAGAAATAAAAGCAAGATGTGGTTTATTGCAGTTGTGTACAGTCCACAGTGATGCACTTCATAGTGTAAATAAACCAAAACCAAAACAAAAACAAATCCTTTTGATAAAGTCTGAGGGCCTCTGGCTTGCCTGCCTCTCACCCCGTCTCCAGACATCTAATGCCTCTAACGGCCGCCCTTTAAGCACCTGAGTGCAGGTTAATTGGCTCCACCTTGCTGACCTCCAGCCATTAACCCTCCCCATGCTGGGAATAATGAGCGTTCCAATCTGCCACTTATGTAGACAGACTCCATTACTTTGCCACAATATATAATAATATAATATATGATATAAACATATATACACCATACCAAACAATAAGTCATTGTCCACAACAGATACAATATAACCCCTCACACATTCCCCACATGTCAACACATAGACAATGATCCCCCAAGTAAATTATATGTAACACATAAACCTCACCATACCTGTAAGGTGCCACTAACATTACCAAACCAACAGTAGGGGCATACCGAGACACCCCTACCACCCCCAGGTTCTGAGCCACAGACCAGCTTGAAACCTACCAAACGAACCAACCATACCAACCAGACAACCATAACTAATCAAAACATCCCCACCTAACCAATCCAGCCCCGCCACTGTGACCAAGCAAAGCTAAAGAAAACCAAAAAACAGGGAGGGAGGGGGGGACAAAAACAGGTAAGTGGCTCAAATTAAATGTGACATGAACCTAAAATGGCCGCCAATTTATACCACACACAAAACCCCACCTCCTAATAACTGTCACCAATCCCAAACCATTAACACCTTAAAGTCCTCCTCCTAGCTCTGTCAAGGCCTGTTCCGCTAAGCTGCGCTGCTCCTCTCGCCACAGGAGATGTACCTGAGTTCCAGTGTGCTTCAAGGTGGGCTGGTAGGTCAGAGAAGGCTGCTGTCTCCTACTGTCCCTGCTGCACTAGAAGTGTCCTAGCAGATACCTTATTACAATCTATACTATTCTAAATGCCTGTAGACCACAGTACCTACTACCGTATTTGCTCGATTATAAGACGAGGTTTTTTTCAGAGCAAATGCTCTGAAAAATACCCCTCGTCTTATAATCGAGGTCGTCTTCTAATCAGACCTCAATTAGGTTGCCAGGCTGCTTACCGGTACTTTGGTCGCGAGCAGCGTCTCTTCTGCTAGAAGCAGGAGAACAGGAAGCTAGTAAAGAGTCACATACGGTAATTCTGCCTCCCCCCTCCCTCCTCTGGGGGCGGGGCCAGAGAAGTTGCTCACACAGCCGGGCCCCTGCAGAAGTGTTCGAGTGGGAGATCTGCAGTTCAGGTAAGGGGGTGGGGGAGGGTTTTTGAGTATGTGTGTTTTAATGTGTGAAGTATGTGTGATTAATGGAATGAATGAGTATTTAAATGTTTGTGAATGAGTGTGTGTGTGATAGCATGGATGTGTAAGGGGTGGTGGTGGTGGTAGAATGACATAGGGAGGCTGTACTCACACTCCTATCATCCCCAGTTTCCAGCATGTACTGGCTGCCTTGGCTTGATAGGAGTGTGATTGATGTTAGCAGTTATATATATATACCTCCAGAAATGCCTTTTAACCCCCTATATGCCACTCTGCCCCATGATATGCCTTTTAACCCCCTATATGCCACTCTGGCATATAGAGGGTTAAAAGGCACATCATGGGGCAGAGTGGCAAATAGGGGGTATAAGGCATTTCTGGGGGCAGAGTGGCAACCCTGGGGGCAGATGTGCATAACTGGGGGGGGCAGGTTGGCAAATAAAAGGAAATAAAAAAATATTTTTTTTTCTCAATCATAGCTTTAATTAAATAGGAAAAAAACGTTTACAGGAATTAATATTTACTAGTAAACCTTTTTTTCCTATAGGGTCGTCTTATATTCAGGCTTTTTGTTTTTTCCTAAATTAATATTTAGATTTTGGGGGGTCATCTTATAATCAGGGTCGTCTTATAATCGAGCAAATACGGTATTTACCGTATGTTCACTTATTGTACCTTTCCTTTATTATACCGTCAACGATAAAACAATAACATCATCCGCTTGGTAAATTATATAAAATGCTTACAAAATGAGATGCATAAATCACTGAAAATGTACCTTTCGGTGACAGGATGTTATTATTGCCACGCGAAAAGCTTAATCTCTGCATTACAGAAGCTTGCACAGTAGCAAGTAACCACTCTATTTGCCCACACAGATGATTCATCTAGTCTGCCACACAGCACAAGCATCAAGATCGCCAACTCTATAAAAATGTTGAGTATCGCATGATGATACAGCAGTGAAATCCCTATTTGAGAAATATAGTTTCTCTAAAATGCCATAAAAATTGGTAAAATTATATGGGGGCACATTTTCTGGGGGCTGTGAGGGAACTGGTTAGGGCATGCTATGAATAATAATTAAAAAATAATAATAATAATAAGATCAGGCACTAAAAGGAATATGTATATGGTGAATCAATATTATAGCAAGTACTGCAAACACTTCAAGTACAGCCCCTAAATACTATTCACAAATGAAAATAAAATATAGTGTTGCGCAAAAAACAAAGCTTTGAAATTCTAAAGTTATTATAAAAATATCCCCAACAATATAAGGTGTATCAAAAACCAGTGTATAAAGCAGTGTATAAGGAAAACTAAATACTTATATTTCGTCTCAGTTGTCAATTTGGATCTCCATCCAAATTGTGCTTTGCGTAATCAATGAATATGTGGCAAGTACTGTCTCTAAATGGTATCACACTCACATAGATTGGAGCAATAAAGTTTGCGCTGACTTTTTCAAATATATGTTAGGGGATTTCAACTTCGTTTCCACCTGTCGAGTATGTTCTAAAGGATTTCCTCCAGATCTCTTTCCCAAACGGTTTGTCCATCCACACGGTGAGGTTACAGAACGAAGGGTACGAGATGAAGAGGCAGAAGGTGAGGTATACAAACGTTTAATGTTTTAAAATAAAGTGCGGTATGCTCACATTTAGGATTTCCCTAGCGGGTATCTGAGTCTCATTCTCCAACCGGGCGGCTTCAGGGTATCACATTATGTCCGTGTGTAGTGTTAAGTATCTTAAATTGTATCATCATTGATTGCAACATTTTACATGGAAGTCCGATACATATAAGAAAAGCATTTAAAGCATATCCAATGTTAATCAGGAATACTATTAAAAGTTATACATATATATAATTAGAAAGTATATATAAATTAATTAAAATCAATTTTCATTCAGAGCCATATAATCAATTTTATAATATAAAGTGCACCAAATAGGAATTTCCTAAAAATCATGGGTCCATAAATTATATGACATATATAGACACTAGGTGTCCAAAAAGTGCAAAAAATATTTAAAACATAAATATAAATATATAGTATAAATACATAATGAAAAAACATTTTTATATAGGATAAAAACTAATACATATATAAATATAATATACCCAACATTTGATTTCAAATACATAATGCATAAATATAGATACATGAAGATATATAATGTATATATAAAAATAATAAATCTCAAGATATGTCTAGATGCATGCATATATTAATAAAATTATTGATCCTAAGGGGGGAAAAAAAGAGAAAAAACTGTTTGAAAAATGAACTGTATGCTATGAATACCTACAGGAAAGTAAGCTGTATTCCAGTCCGCATTCTTTACTTATGTGTGACATCACAGCGGGGTAAAAAAAAAAAAAAACACTTGCTGCCACGCAATTTTACCATAAAGCTTACGCTATACACAGCGAACACAACTGTGGAGATGGCTTTCTGAGCATTAAGGACTTGACATTTGTTCTTCAAAACATCTGACAACATTTGGAACACTATTTTAACTAATTTGGAATGATATGTTTTCAGGGAGTCTCTTCTCCTTTTGATAAAGCAATTATACTACTCAATGCTTGGATATTCTTATCTAAAGCATATTTAAATTAGCAAGACTAAAAGTCTTGCGGCCAGTTCAGCCATTATTGTGGAAAAACATACTTGCATTGCATATTGAATACAGGGAGTTGAAACCATGACAATCCTGCCAGTTCCCACTTCAGTGAAACAACCCCAATGTATATGGGACTTCCAGATGACCCTCAAAAAGCTAGAACAGTAGCAAGAAAGCAAGAGAAGCACAAACCAGTACAACAAGAACCATGAGGGTGGTTACACACTCACATATAAAACACACTGTGACGCAAAATATTATTATTCTCTATGAAATGTACATATTTACATATGCTCTGTGTGCCATGGCCCATTAATTTTAACCTATGACAACTAGATGAACCTACCTATATTCATTAAAGTATAGGTTTGCACAAGACTTAAGCAATTCAGCTGCCTGGATGCATTATAATGAGCAAGCTCCAATAAACTTCTGCAAAAAGGGATGAGCTGACCCTTTTTAATTCATAGTTACATCAGCAAGATGACTTTCATTACTGACTATGCGTTAACTATCACTTGGTCTTGCATGGTGATATCAGGTGTGCACACCGTAGTGATAAGGGAGTAGTAAAGCAAGGTCTGAAGTCACAGACGTTGTGCTCCCACCACAGGATACAGGCTGGAGGCAGAAGGAAGAAGGATTGTGGATGGTGGAAAAGGTAAGAGAAGGGGAGAAAGGGCAGTGTATGTATGTTTGTAAGCTTGTGTGTGTGTATGGGGCATTATGTGTAAGAGCAGTATAGGTATTTGTTAGCTGGTGTGTAAAGGCAGTG
This sequence comes from Spea multiplicata, assembly GCA_009364415.1. Lineage (NCBI taxonomy): Eukaryota > Metazoa > Chordata > Amphibia > Anura > Pelobatidae > Spea > Spea multiplicata. The sequence continues at coordinate 14,584 of VKOC01027978.1, forward strand.
AACGTGTGTGTGTGTAAGGGCAGTGAACGTGTATGTGTGTGTTTATGGCCAGGTGTGTGTAAAGGCAGTGTATGTGTATATGTGTGTTTATGGGCAGGTGTGTGTGTGTGTGTGTGTAAGGGTCCTGTGAGGGAGGCCTACATTAGCCTTTTTTCATTTAAAAAAAAAAAAAAAATCTCTGCTGCTGTGGGCTACTCTTCCAGTGATGCTCAGCCTGGCTGAGCCTCATGGGAATTCAATTCAATTTGTTGGTTAATTTTAATATGTATCACAAAAACGAAGTGTGTTTTAAGTGGCGACATTGTAAAGTGCAATTGCTTGTATCAGTGAGTTCCGCGAGATTAAAAAAAAAAAAGTGTCCCTCTTTCACATTTTGAAATGTTGGGAGGTATGAGATACTGTATTTTAAAGTGTACATTAGAGAAAATGTGGGCCTGTTTTAGGCCTAAAGGAAATAGAATGATTAACTCTAGATCAGGGGCACAAGTTAGTAGTTTAATTTTTTTTTTTTTTTAAAGATAGTGTCCTTTGCCAAGTACAGCAACTGTGAAAATGTCTGTTATGAACCACTTTTGTGCCTATCTGATTAAAATGAGTGTGGGTGTGTACAGGGTTAAAATGTGTGCATGGAGGTGACAAGTGTAACTGTGTACAGTATATGTCAGTGTACCATGTGTGTGAAGTGTCAATGCACTGAGCTGCAATACGTACAATGCTAACCTGTGGTATTCAAACTGTCAATCTCAGTAGATGTTTAAGGGCCAATAAAATGCCTCATGTAAAGTTCCAAAGCAACATAATGTTAGCTGCAATTAATTATTGCAGATATCACTCCCCGATATAATTATTTTCCGAACTTATGTGCGTTCTGTGGTGTAGACAAAGCTCTACTGAAGCACATCTGCACAAGGTCTTACTATACTTGAACTTATCCCGACAGGGGCACCACTGATACCAAACCCACCTATAGGTGATAAAATTCACCTGCCTGATATACATGCTGCGTTGCGAATGTATCTACCACATACCAAGGATGTTTGGTCGAGTTAGTGGGATATAATCTGCACCATAATAACTAGGAGCTAAGTTATGTGATTTGGGCAGAGTAAGCAGCGCTTTGGGTCAGTGGTTGTGGTTAATCAAGTAAATAATTGACAGCTGTGCTACAAAGTGACCCTGGATTTTTTACCAAGATGCTGTCAATTTTTCCTGGGGTGACCAGATGCTTTATAAATAAAAAAATAAAAAAAAAAGTCTGAGCATGATCGCTGGGGTGAACGCAATTGAAAGTACTTTTTCCTGCAAAACAAATAATAAAGCATTTACTATGAATGAATATCTACACATGACAACCTACAGCATATGACAGGTCTTTTTAAGATGATAAAGTGGTGCCACAGCATGCCCAAACAATGGTAGGCCCTGTCCCCAAATTATCCAATATACATGCAATGATTCAAAAAGCAATGGACATCAGAAGCCCTATTGCCAGGATATGTTCCAGCCACATATGGGTCATCCCAGAAAAGACAAAATAACAGGAAGTACAACAGCCATACATAGCTGTCAACGGTACTTGACTGCCAGGGCAGTCTTGACAAGCAGATTTATTTTACTTGTTAGCTGTCCTTGTCAATGTTCTGTTGTGCCGGCAGTCTAGCTTGCACTTTGTCGTATGCGGTACTGAGTCTATACATTTTTATGTATAAAGTTATTCTAACAGGGAATCCAACTAAGTGCAAAAATATATAGAAAGTGAAGCACTTGGTCAGCCCAAAGCAAATAAATGCTAGGTTTTGCTCCAATGAGAGGAAATGGAAAGGATGCCAAATTGATTTATCATTATTGACTACTGACAATAACGGTAATGACTGCTTTAAACCAAGTTCCCATTGGTTATCACGGGAGAATGTTACTATCAATAGTTACAGTGCAGCTATTGGCAAGAATTCCAGCAGTAGCTCGGTGTTAACCTCATGATTAAGAAAAACAGAAGGTGTCCTCATGCCCCATACTAATTATGCCTTGCCTGGTAAATTGTTGATGGAAATTCTACCTGACACAAAGGATTTTAATGTTGTGTTCATCTCCAAGTTACATCTTATACCTCCCAAGTATCCCTCTTTAGGAGGCAAAGTCCTTCTAAGGGCCCCAAAATCCCACTCCCTGTTTAAAGAGTGACATCAGGGGAGTAATCTCAATTATACTTGACACTTTGTACAGGTAGGGGCTTGGATCCATATACACTATATGGACAAAAGTATTGGGAAACCTGACCATTACACCAACAGGGACTTTATGATATTGCATTCTAAGTATATAGACATTAGTGTGTGTACTTGGGTCCCCCCTTTGAAGCTATAACATCATCCACTCTTCTAGGAAGTCTTTCCACAAGATTGTGGAGTGCTTCTGTGGGTATTTTTGCCCATTCATCCTGTTGAGCACTTGTGAGGTCAGGCACTGATGTTGAAGGCTTGGCTCACAATCTCCGTTCCAATTCATCCCAAAGGTGTTTAATGGGTTGAGTTCAGGGCTCTGTGAGGGCCATTCAACCATGTCTTTATGGACCTTGCTTTGTGCACAACTGCCCAGTCATGATAGAATAGAAGAGGTCCTTCCCCAAACTACTCCCACATAGAAGCATAGCATTGCCAAAATGTCTTGGTATGTTCCTCCTCCTCCAAACTTTACAGTTGGCACAATGCCAGGTAATATTCTTCTAGCACCTGAAAAACCCAGACCGTCAGACTGCCAAACAGAGAAGCGTGATTCGACACACCACAGCACACATTTCCACTGCTCCAGCGGCATGCTTTACACCACCTGATACAATGCTTGGCATTGTACTTAGCGGTGTGAGCCATGCATTCAGCTGCTGGGCCATGAAAACCCATTCCATGAAGCTTCTGCTGCACAGGTTTTGTGCTAATATTAATGCCAGTGGAAGTTTGGGACACTTCAGCTATGGACACGCCCTGAGCTTAAGCACTCGGTGACCAATGTTCCATCTAATTTTTCTTAGGTGGCGTGCGCAGAAAATTTATCTTGTGCAAAAATTTTCCCAGAGCCAAAATTTTGTGTGCACAATATCTGCGCCGCATAAAGTATCCAATATATTTTTTTTTTATTGGGAAAAGCTGTTGTGTGCACAATTTTTTGGCGTGTGCGCTCTCTATGTGCGCATGCACACAAGCGCACAGTTTAGAGGGAACACTGTCGGTGACCCCGCTCTGTGACTTTACGTGGTCTTCTGCTTCGTGGCTAAGTTGCTGCTGTTCCTAAACACCTTCACTTTCCAATGATAGCACCTGCAGTTGACCGTGGAATCTAGCAGGAATGAACTTTCACAAAATGACTTATTGCAAAGGTGGCATTTTATGACAGTACCACGCTTGAGTTCACGGAGCTCCTCAAAACGACCCATTTTTTTCCCACAGATTAATGGAATGGAATGTCTCTAGTGTTGCAGTACAGATTAACATTGCAGCTCCCACACTGCCAACTTGCATGTGAGCGTTCTGCGTGGCTCATCAGGTAAAGCGGATGGATGACCATACACATCTAAAATGTCGGTGGGAAGCAGGGGCGTAACTAGATGCTTCAGGGCCCGGGTGCGAGAATCTGTTAAGGGCCCCCTCACCCCCCCAAAAAAAACATGATTTTTACCCAACAATTTTTTACCCAACAAATTCAATTTACATATTGAATCATATCAATCAAAGAAAAAGGGGCGCATGTACAAAGGGCATAATCCAGGGGTGTCCAAGTTTTTTCTGCAGTGGGCCACTTCATCAGAATTGTATATGTGCGCGGGCCGCACTCATTTTCCACTGTGACAAAAAATATGGCCTTTAATAAAATATGCAGATTAAAATAAAGTAAAATGACACAAAACCTTTACTCTTCCTCTCACTGATTTCTGGGCCTAGAAAGTTTTGCGACTACAAATTCAGGATTCCCTAGATTTATTCTAGGGATGAACTAAAATGAAAATTCTGGACCAAAACATTCAGGGTTCACTTAGCCAAAACCGAAAATGACCCCCACCTTTAAAAATAATAATAAAAACTCACATTTTTAATAAAAGTAGGTAACACACAATTGGACAAAATTAGCAATATGACTTGGCATGATAGGGGTGTGATTGCTAACAGCAATCACACTCCTATCATACCCAGGCAACCAGTAAATGCTGGTACAGGGTGGCTGTAAGTAATGTGCAGACCCCATACTGCTGGCAGCATCACTACACATGGGGGGCAGCTAGCTAGGTTTCAGCATGTACTGGCTGACTTGGCATGATAGGAGTGTGATTGCTAACAGCAATCATAGTCCCATCATGCCTAGGTTCCAGCACTTACACAT
>VKOC01027984.1:0-28592 GCA_009364415.1 Spea multiplicata
AGGGATTGTATAATAAAGTATCAATCTTTGCAGATCAAGCTGTAGCGTGGTTAACACAATAGAGGACAGTGCACGATTACAAATGGATCTGCATAGGTTGGAGGCTTGGGCTGGGATGTGGCAGATGTAAGAAAAATCCAGGCTGGGAATATGTATTAAATGGGAAAACACTGCGGACGACTGACATGGAAAAGGACTTAGGAGTCTTGGTTAACAGTAAATTTACCTGTAGCAACCAGTGTCAGGCAGCTGCTGCTAAGGCAAATAAAATCATGGGGTGCATCAAAAGGGGCATAGATGCCCACGACCAGGAAATAATTCTACCACTGTACAAGTCACTAGTCAGACCACACATGGAATACTGTGTACAGTACTGGGCACCAGTGTACAAGAAATATATAGTGGAGCTGGAGAGGGTTCAAAGACGGGCAACCAGAGTAATAAGGGGAATGGAAGGACTACAGTACCCAGAAAGATTATCAGAATTAGGGTTTTTTAGTTTGGAAAAAAGACGGCTTAGGGGGACTTAATAACTATGTATAAATATATAAGGGGGCAGTACAGAGATCACTCCCAGGACCTATTTATACCCAGGACTGTATCTATAACAAGGGGACATCCTCTACGGCTGGAGGAAAGAAGGTTTCTACACCGGCACAGACGGGGGTTCTTTACAGTAAGAGCGGTGAGACTATGGAACTCTCTGCCAGAGGAAGTGGAAATGGTAAACTCAATAAAAGAGTTCAAAAGGAGCCTGGAAAAGCAATAATATCACAAGTTATGGATAGTAGATTAATAGGGACAGAACGTTGATCCAGGGATTTATTCTGATTGCCATATTTGGAGTCGGGAAGGAATTTTCCCCCTGGTATGGGGCAATTGGCATCTGCTTCATAAGGGTTTTTTGCCTTCCTCTGGATCAACACAGTAGGGACACAATATGTATATAGGTTGAACTTGATGGTCTTTTTTCAACCTTATGAACTATGTTACTGTGTGTGTGTATATATATAAATATATATATATATATATAAATGTGTATGCATGGACAGGCGTATGTGTAGAGATTATATATATATTTATATTTATATATATGTGTGTGTGTGTAAGGGCAGTGTATGTATGTATATGTCTGTATAAAAACCAGCCAATCACCGGTAAGGTACATCCATCGCTTACAATACCACATGTGCGTTAAATTTAACGGACATGTGGTATTGTGTTATTCAGGAGACTTTGGAGAAACTTGTGATTTTTTTTTTACCATTACCATCACATGGTCAGAACATGCCCCCAAATCATTGGTGCACAGCGCTGCAGGAGACCGGGCTCCTCCTGAAAAAAAAGCTTACATGTGAATTAATAATTATTAGTAAAATCTTTTTCCTATAGGGTAGTCTTATATCAGGCTCTTTTCCCTTAAGTAAAATTCAAATTTTGGGGGATCTTTTATAATCAGATTGTCTTATAACTGAACAGATGTGTTATTTAATTACCCCTTATTTGTCTTTATTTTAATTATCCGTGGTTTGTTTTCTTCCATATATCAAAAAAAAATAAAAAATGGTGTTAACCTGGGAATTTTCTCATCTGTGTATGCTTTGGCACATCCAATAATGCCCTTTGCCTTCCCTAAGCTTACCTTTATATTTGCTCCCATCTTCCTCATTTTGAGTCTGTTTATATTTTTTTTTAAAAGCTTCCTTCTTCTACTTTACTATATTTGCCACATCTGCGGAGTACCACAGTGGTTTCCTTTTTCCAGCTCTCCTGGACTCCATCTAAAGATGTCCAAACCATCAGACTCGCCTACCAGTCTCTTTAGGAAAATCCTAGTTTCTAAAATCAAAAACCGAGGTTTTAGTGTGGCGCGGCGTAACCCTATGTTAAACCACACGTATTGATGACCACTGGAGCACCAAACACTCCATTACAATGAATTCCAAAATAAGAAAGAGACTGAAGGAAAATGGCATGCATATGAGAGTTGCAAGGTGGAAATCGCTGCTGACCAAAAAAGTGCATGATGGCTCATCTCACATTTGCCAAAAACATCTTGATGACTTCCAAGACTTTTGGGGCAATATTCGGTGGCCTGAATCTGTCATAAAGCTGACAACATTCTCATCATTAACAATAAAATCATCATACCAACAGTCAAATGTGGTGGTAGTGTGATGGTCTGTGGCTGCTTCAGGACATTGGCTTCTTGCCATAATTAATAGAACCATTACTTCTGAAGGAGAATGTTGGGTTATGTAGCAGTGATCCAAACCACACAAGTCTGTCCACCCCTATATGGCTCAAAAGAAACAAAATTAAGATTTTAGAGCGGCCTTGTCAAAGTCCTGACTTGAATTGAGATGCCATGGTATGACCTTAAAAAAGCCAGTTAAGGCTGAAAAAACCCCAATGTGGCTGAATTAAAGCAAGTGGGCCAAAATTCCTCCACAGCTATGGAAAAGATTGATTGCAGTTGTTGCCAAGGGTGGCACAACCAGTTATTAGGTTTGAGTGGTCAATTACTTTTTCACATGATATAGGTTTTGGATTTGGTTTTTTTTTAAGCTCTTCACTCATACATGTACAGGGTCACGATGCACTGCATTGGTGACAAAGCCTGTACATGTACGGGCTGCTGTTTAATACCTGCATTGATCGGCGGCTTTGCAGGATCCATGGAAGCCTCCCAACTGAGGCTGGCCTTGGATCATAGGAGGAAAGCCCTCCCCCAAAAGAAAAAAAAAAAGGGCTAAAACAGTGCATAGGAAGCGATCAGCAATCGCCTCCTAAGCATAATCGGTTTTGCTGACATGCCTCGATATTGAGGCATGCCAGTTACACAACCCCCTGCCCCGATCGCCTTGTGATTGCTCCGAAGAGCAACCACAAGTGTCATCAGTGAATGGTTTTGCTGCCATTCACAAGATGGTGGCGCTAAATGTCAGATCTATGAGTTCAGAGGGTCTATCCAGAGGGTTCCATTGACCTGCACACTGATTATTCAAAATAAACCCCCGCTGTCACATGAAAATCCAAATATATATATATATATATATATATATATACAAAAAATGGGGTAAATCGAATTGGCTGGCTTCAAAGATGTCCCAAATATGGGACATGGGCATAGACTGACCAGATGTCCAAATGTTACTGAACACATATTGGGCTTTTGTTTGACAGTGACATATACCAAATTCACACCTGAAGTACAATATGTCTGTAAAAAATTACTACCATAAAGTTGGACAAAGGCGGATGGTAGAATTAGTGCATGGAAAGGGTTAAAATACAAGAATTTCAAATACCTTGCGTTGTCTAGTTTTCAAAAATATATGGTTTGATGGGGTAAATTGCATTGGCCGGCTTCAAAGATACCCGAAGTAGCACATGAGGCAGAATGACCAGATTTTGGGGAAAAAAATGGTTTTGAAATAGTAAAACGCTATAAAAAAACATAAAAACATTGGGTATTTCTAAACTCAGGACTAATAGTAGAATATATTTTTAGCAGGTTTTTTCATTAGGTTTTGCAGACGAGTAAAAGATTTTTGAAATAAAACTGAGAAAAAATTCTTTTTTTCTCGGTTTTAAAAATCATATTTTATCTTTTTTTATAGTAAATTAGATGATATGATAATGGTATCTAAATAAAGCCCTGCTTTCCCTTAGAAAAAAAACAATATATTATGTGTGTGAGTGTACAAAATGAGAGAGAAGAAAATTACAACTAAACAGCAACACTGAAAAATTTTAAAACCTTTGTCCCAAAGTGTACTACGAGTAAATTGTCATTAAGGGGTTAAACACTTCCGCCCAATGGGGTTTTTGGTACCTCATGTCCCAGAGCAATTTTGCCATTCTTGCGTTGTCGCTTCAGCAATTATTCCCCTTTCCTACGAATAGTGTACCCATGTGAACTATATGTTTTTTCAAGGAGAGATAGAGCTTTATTTTGATAGCATAGTTACATGATTAGATGAAAGTTTAGGATGAGAAATTTAGTAAAAGCTAGCCAAAATTAGAAAAAAAAAACATTTTTTATTATATTTTCCACTCTAAATTCTCACAAAATTAGGTAAAGTGATGGAAAATCCCCTCCAAGTTGATAAATTCAGGAGTCCTGATTTCAGAAATACATAATTTATATAGAATTTCCATACTTTCCCAGCACTTATATGGAACATACTATAAGGTGTACATTATTCATAGAATATCCAAAAATACCCACAAAAGTATATATTTCTGTAAAGCAGACAACCCAGACTATCGTATCGTCAGGCGTATTTGGGCATATTTTTTTGTACTATCGGTTTTGGGGGTTGTGAACGGGGGCTGTGAACGGGGGCAGGAAGGTCATACCTTTTAGATGTTGTGTTCTTTCTTTTTTTTTTTTTATAATTTGACATTTTTTGTATTTTCTTTTAAATTGCGCTTTATCCGTGCAGTATGGTAAAAGATCCTGTTAATACCAGTGATGTCACAATGACATCACTTAATTTAAAAACCAAAATATTTTTTTGCTGATTTGGGTTTCAGCATGGTTCCTCACTCTCCTCCATGCGATGTCTATGCACCAATCCCACTGTGATCTCTATGCAAGTCCCCACAGACTTGCATAGAGATAGCAGTGTGTGTGATCTGTGCCTCATCAGAGCGATCGGATATCCCAGTTTTCCAGCATTCGCACAGGCCGCTGTTACAGGACATTGGGCAATGCTGGCTTCTGCTGACAGGGGGAGTCCAGGCTGTCAATGTCAGGACGTACCAGTTTGTTGAGATGCTTTTTATGGACGTACCGGTATGTCCATAGGGGACTGAAGGGGTTAAATAAAATGAACATGGAACCTGCATTTTTTGTTTACTCACATTGCGTTTGTCTCATATTTAAAATTAGTTGGCTCCAAATGATTTAAATGTGACAAATTAGCAGAAATAGAACAAATCAGTAAGGGGCAAATACTTTGTTTGCAGTACTGTAGCTGAAAGGTAGGGAAATGGGCAAATGAGCCCCCCCACTCTAGAAAAATGGACCACATGAAAATGTTTAGGGACCACATGCATTCAAGTACATATTTAAACTGGAGTGTCCCCTTAATATGTAGTTAAAATATTACAGGTAAACTACTGAGGGTTAGTGGGCCACATTTATTTTTTATTAATTTTGTATAATTATAATTATTTTATACTTAATACATGCTATGGTGCAATAAGAACATTTTTTTAGTAATGCATTGAATTTTAACCAGTGGGTAGAATGTTTTTTAAATCAGGATTTTCTGTATTTCCTTCCCTTTCTCTAGGTCCATCTCCTACGTGACAACTCTGAGCTGTTTTGCATTCTTTCTCCTGGTGCTCATATATTTTCTGGTAGATGTAAAGAAGCTTTGGTCAGGTGCCCCATTTTACTATCCTGGTAAGACCACCACAAACTGCATTGCCACATTACTCCAAACATTTCAATATGCATCTCCAAGGCTGCATATTATATTCAGACTCTGTATAAATGCCAAAATATTATGTAACCAAACAAACTGAATTACTTGTGTAGTTCATCTGGTATCCTCTGCATACCTAAAATGTGTTTCAAAATTACTATATTTGCTCTGGAAGAAAAAACACAACCTTGCCTTAAAATCAAGGTCATCTTTTATTTATAAATCCATCACTCAACCTCCCTCACATGCTCTCATTCACTCTATCAATGTTTTCCTAATATCAATGCTGATCACTTCTGTGTCCCTTTCTCCATTTTTTTGTCCGCTTCTTCGATTGTGGAGAGGCTTTTGACAGCCGGATCTCCCATACCCTGGGGAAGAAACATCCCCATCTGTGCAAAAGCCATGGGACATACCGTTATGTTTTGGTCACCCATCGCTTTTTTTTTTTTTAACAAACACACACTTTACATGCCTGAAAATGCTAAATCCTTGTAAGGGTCAGGTTTTGCTTACAGTATTATATGCTAAATACTTGTGGTAAAAAATGTCATAATCTACATTTTTCCTTTTCTTAAGGAATGAACTCTATTCTTGTTTATGTGGGCCATGAAGTGTTCAAAAATTATTTTCCCTTTAAATGGAAAATGCAGAACACCAAGTCACATGGTGAGCACCTTACCCAGAACCTTCTAGCTACTTCTATCTGGGTGCTGATATCCTACATCCTTTACAGAAAACGGATATTTTGGAAGATCTAAGAAAATCCCAAGCATCCCTTAGTATCAGGACGTAACTCGGACCACAGTTCAGACCTATGCCTCTCCCATCAACCTGCCCAATGTCAATCTGTGTCCTACCCATGTTACAGCCATCACTCCACTTTCTGATCCTCCTATGCTGCCGTTGCACATGCTCCTCTTACGGCCACAGCCAATTAAGGACTGTGAGAGAGCAGGGAGGCTGGCCCTGATACACCAGTAATTGTTGAAATGCCCACCATCAGTAGGATACAACAAAGACTGCAATTTTTGTACAAGCTTTACTTACAGATCAAGCCATTATTGGACTGAGAAAAACAAACATGATCCAGCTCTGGTTATTTAAAGTTGCATCTTATTTTGTTATTTCTACCATGATCTTAAATGTGTACCATTTGTGTATTCTTTCCAGTAATGAGAAGTGTTTAAATTTTTATTCATAAATCATATTTAGATGTAAGATTAGAGTTATGCTGCTCAGCAACCTAAACTTTAAAATCTGTAGTAGCTCCTTGTTACTTGTAATGTACCCTGAGTACTAGATGCTATGCATTCTTCAAAAAAAAAAAAAAAAATGGGGGTAGGGGCTCTTACCAGCCACAGAGGCTATCCTCCTACTCCATGGTCAAACGATTCTTGAGTGATGTATTCAGCTAAGCACATATTTCTGTATGTGATATACTTTCCTCCAGTCAGCCACAGTGCTGGCTCAGTTGAACGCTTTTTTGAAAAGTCCTCCCACTGATTTCAAAGGAATTTAACAGGGGTTGCAGAATGCCAATGTGTTTTTGCAAACTGGACCACTCAAAAATGTAAACGATTAACTTACATATGATGGGTAGAGGATCCTTTTAAATATTTCAATACAAGTTTATTGACCCATTCATGGGTCCCAAAAGCATTGGTAATAAATAGTATGTATAATGTCAAGGGGAGATGTTCCATTTAAATTGAGTAGCCATTTACACCAATTTTACTTTTGTCACCAATTTTAATTTATACAGTAACAAAAACAGTAAAGTATTCACATGACTGCAAGACACAACAACATGGTGTATCCAGTTGGGACTATACAGTAGATTTTTCTTTTATTAATTGAAAAGTGTTTGGCGTCTGATTTCACGTCGCACCACAGTTAAGTGAGGCACTGTAGCAGCAAAATCTTTTCATTTATGCAAAAGCGATGGAGCACAGCCATCAAATTTTCAGTGCAGCGCGAGACTTGCCGCTCCATGGCTAACCTGAAGTCTTCCTTCACACCCTTTGTGATGCCCCTGGTTACGGTGTGATGTCTAGAACAAAAAGCAATACTTCTCAATAAAGGCACTAGATCATATTGTTAAGTAGGTTGCTACGTAGGTTTATGACAGGGCTACAGGGAGCATGCAATCAATACTATTATGGAGTCACAGTGTCATTGTATTCTAATTTTCTCTGGTATAGTTGGATTTTAACTTACCTTCATGTGACAATAAAATGAGCAGTCAGAAGCATCTCAACTAGTCTAAAGCACCCTTTTTTTTCAAGGGACCAATTTAGCAAAACTTTGGAGCAACCTATTTTTCTCTATGAAATGCTGCATCGTTGCGGTTACTGTTCAACATGCTCATATAACATTGAGGACTTTTGTCATGTGGATGAGAGGGTCAAACTTCCTCTGCATTTTTCCCTTGTGCTGACTCCATATCCACATCATCAGCATTGGTATTTATTAACTAGGCTGAGGTATAAGAATAAGGGAAAGTTTTAAGCCAGAGGTGTCCAACCTGTGGCCCTCCAGCTGCTGCAGGACTACATCCACCCATACTCCTCAGCAAGCCCCTTAGCTGAAAGAGCATTATGGGAGATGTGGTCCTGTAGCAGCTGGAGGGCCACAGGTTGGACACCCCTATCTTAAGCTATGTAACAGGGCAATAAAAACATCAACATTTCAAACCTAAACATAACTACTAATGTACAAAAGTGAAACTTTTAAAGCCATAAGTGTCTCTTGCAGGCAGTTTCACATATTACAAGTTAGTTGATTAGTAGAAAACATCTACAAAATGGTGGTCTAATTGTGAGGCAAATCAAAATTCTTTAACACCTCTTATATGCAGTGCTTAATGAAAGAAAAGATCAGTTATTACAAGTGACATAAGCGTTCAGCTGTGTGTGAACATCAGTCTTTCATGGATGGAAAATGTACAATGTCACAATCGTACAGTTGAATGAGTTGCAAAATTATGCAGAAAAATTAAAATGAGGGGGAAAAAAAAACACTTATGGACCGTAGAAAAAAATGTTTATGCATACAGCACAACATGTGCAGGTTTTGCTTTTTGTGGACTTGGTACCTGTCAGTGACTGCTATGCTGGGCTGTAGGACAGGTATGAATTCCTGCTGCAACAACCCCAGGCTAGATGTCCTTTAAAAAACAGCAAACAGCAACATTCAAGCAAGCCCAAAACAACTCTCCCTCCACTGCAAAACTCAGGAGGTAAACTTTCAATCAGAATATGGTGAGCATTTGTTTTTTAAACTGGAGTACTGGAAAATGAAGGGTGTCCTAGCAGCCGCTTGCAATAGTTATCATTCAGGTCCTATACATAAAAAGGTATGTGGTAGTATACTTAGATTAGTGCTTAAGGGAGTACTTTCAACATTCAAAGTAAAAAAAAAAAAAAAAAGGGTAGTTTGTTATGCACTTTTTGCTCTATACTTTAATCATCTAAATTACTAATATGCGGTGTGTAGAATACATTTACTGATAGACTGTAGCATTTTAATAAAGTGCATAATTTGTGGATAAATTAAATTTGGCTGATACCAAGGTATTTGGCCTCCCATTTTATTTGCAATGAAAAAACAGTCCACACCTCCAAGGCGATTAAACGTCTAATAGCCATAAAAGGAAATCACATCCATTATGCTTACATTTGCAAATGAGCAATAGACCATTTCTGTATAAAGGCATTGAATATTATACATATTATAATTAGATTAAGGGTTGCGCTATTAATGCGGTAATTAAAAATGTGTGATCAAACAAAAGAACTTACTTGAGCAGTACTCCTTGGTTGGGAATTAATTCAAGGTGAATCTTACCACCTTCCTGGGTCCGTAGGTAAGCAAATTCCTCCAGCATGTCAATGTCTATTGTAACAATTAAGGAGTTTGCGCATTCCCCATTTAAAAAGTACAATTTATTATCTCCTACTCTGGACCCATCAACACAACACAGTACCTTTTTTGGGTATCAAAGTATCACATAACAGTAGTGGTATTAACATTATCATTTATAAATAGTCATTGAAATACTAGATTGATCTATTCCTTTGGACAGTGTTTATTTGAAATGCAGTTAAAAAGAACATCACTAAAGTGCAAGCCTTGTACACTATGAAGGAAGCCATTTTTTTTCATGTCAATAAGATTAAAAATAAAATGCCTACTGCGTTTGCAGATGATATGTTACTTTTCATGGGGGCGCCATCTACTACTATCCCTATTATAATGTCCTATTTGACACAAAGTAATTTCTGTGCTCAGGGTGTATTTAGATAAATCTGAGGCTATGTGGTTGTCGAGTGGTAGACCTATTGACTGTCTGAAATCCTGGCCTTTTCACTGGACCCAGAACTCTATTAAATACTTGGGAATTGTATTCCCTGCTGAATAGCTTGGGCGACTCCTCCACTTAATCTCATCTGAAGGATTAGCCTCATTAAGATGGTTCTTTTTCCCAGATTCATGTACAGCCTCAACATGCTACCACTATAGAGAATACACAATTCATTCTCTAGTTTTGTTTGGCGAGGGGGGAAGGCCCAGGATTAGTTAGAAAACTAACTCAACCAAAATCAAATGGTGGCCTTAACCTTCTTAATATTAAGCTATACAACATTGCGTGCCTTTTTAGGTTTGCGGAAGACTGGATTTCCCATGCTAATTACTTTACAGATTGGAGACAGGATCAGAATTTCTGCTCAAAATGGAGCTTACGCTATCTTTTACATTCCAGTCTCTTGTCGCTCCAACCCCCTTTGAATGACGACCATACTGGCCCAGCGCACTGCTCGAAGGTCGCTTTTTGGCAACTCTGACTATTCCCTATTCTTACCCCTAACTAGCAACTGCAATTTTTTATGGCTGGCCGCAGATATCATATTTGAGAATTGGAAGGCCAGGGGAATCACAATATTAGCAGACATCTTCTGGAGACTGTCACCCATTCCCAGTCCTCAAGGCAAAGTATTCCTTGCCCCCTCTTCACACTTAAGACCATATATGCAAGCATAACACTATTTACAACAGACTCTAAGTGGACTCTACAACAAGCCTTTCCAGATGGTCTCTCCTCAAAAAAGACTCCCTTACTCCTTGCGATTTATTGCAAGCTTATATTTGTAGGTTGAAGAACCTACAGGCCTCCTGGTTCCATGACACTACTCAAATTACTCCACAGAGCATACATATCTTCTCGTCAGCTATCCACCATCACCCCTAATACACCGTGTCACTGCTGCAAATGTGACTTGGTATTGGCTGATCTCAATCACTGTTTAATTACCTGCCCCAAGCTCCTGGATTTTTGGAGGGCTGTGGGTCCTGTCATAGGCGACATAATGGATTGCAATCCTTTTACCATTACGGCTGATTCTTTGCTGGGAATATACAACACATTAGGCATCAAAGGGAAACACTGAATAAACCTACGAGACCACCTACTACTAATAGCAGTTAAGGCTATTTTAGATCACTGGTTAAAGTCAATAGCTCCTCCCCTCCATTATTGGAGGAACAAGGTATCAAAGACAATGTTTTTAGAGTAGACTATGGTTTTACGTGATAAAGAAGGTCAAGGAGAAAAATTATTCGAGATATGGGAACCATATATCACCACGCTATCACCAAGATTACAACGTTAAGTTCTGTTCTTGAGTATTAACCACTGCCTGACACATATCTTCATGAATCTTCTTCCTTAATTGGGGATGTCAGATATATTTTGCTAGGAAATATTGTTCACTCTTGGCTCACAGCAACTTCAAAGACAGGCGTGGTGAGATGCTCGGTCATAACTTGATACGGTCTTATCTATCGTGAATGTTTGTTAGTTCTTTTTATATTTTCGGAAAAAACAAGTATAGGCGTATAGCCTTATTTCCATAACAAATTGAAATGCAAGTATAATTTCAATCACATTTTTGTATTAACACATATGATTCTTCCTGCCCTGTTAACTCAACATATTATACCAACCGGTTATGGTACCACTTTGATAGAATATTCTTGCAATATGATATTTCTTTTTCATTCTTTTGGAACAAACATGTATCTAACCAGTGTGGAAAACACCTGTTTTACTCTTGTGTATGCTGTACTTGAATAAACAGTCTTTAAAAACATAAATAAACTGTCTTAAGTTTTACACAATTTCTCATTTTGATACATAAATATGTAGCCAATAGATCATGGATGTGGAAAATGAAATGTGACGTGGAACTGCTGAATATTCACGTTTTATCACCTTACACCAGAATTACTCTTTATGTAGCCCCAAAATGTGACTTCATCCAGAACTTTAGGAGTAGTCAACTAAAAAGGATACTTGTAATGTAGTTGAAAAAGTTTTCATACTGGAAGTTTCCCTGTTGGCAAATCTTGTTTATAGCTTTCAGGAAAAGGTTCTCGCATTTTGGCCAATCATACTGAAGTAACACAATTACGTGACCCAATGCAATATCATCACGATTATCAGCAAAAGCTCTAAGCTAATGGAAGGGGGAAAAAAAAGACTTTCAGAAAAACAAAACAATCACTAGGTTAGATGTCCAGAATACCTATCTCATTGTCTTCAGTGTCCTATAAAAATAACTGCTTTTGAAAAATAATATTTCCGGCAACCCTCATGGCGCTATTACAATATTTCATATTATATTCCTTTTCAAATTCATTTTGTGTCTGTATATACAATATAACTGCCTTGTATGCAATGTGCTCACCTTTAAACATGCTAGCATCAGCTGGAGGCAATAAGGCATTATGAATTTGCTTGTACATGGTAAAAGCTTCAGATCAGAACCTAAGATGTAAAGGTCATAATATATAAAAAATGTTTGAGATGCCTTAGTAGAGTAGAGTAAGAGTAACACACACAAATCCCCCAAACACCAGTTTTACTTGAGATGGCCCATACATGTTCTAGGAAGTGAATAAATAGAACACAATCTTTTATACAAAATATGCATTTTCTTAAGTCTAAGGGCTGCAATATGAAAAAAAATGTACAAAACGCATACACTAACCTTTTCTGAACTTGGGTTTCACTTTGGGCATTTCATCACGTGTCTTTGAGAACTCTTTTGCAGGAGGCACTATATAATTCATTAACTCCAACACTTTTTCACATGTCAACTGTATGAAGGCAAATAAAGGATTACTTATTGTCCCATATATTTTCTCTAATTTGTCCCACTTTAAGGGCTGCTTTGTGCATGTACCCATACTAAATTTATGTAGCACATCCAGTTTAGTCAGGGACCGGACCCTGCGTTGACACTTCTATTACTGGGACCACTTTGCTCAAGACCTTACCCACTCAGTTATACTTCCATTAGATACTACATCAAACTTGTGTAGTATCACAGAGCTTGTGTATATATTGTGAATATAGGCACTCTTATTATATAATGTTGCTGCAACCCAAAAATAGCCTTCACAGTAGGGACACAATAGGTATATGGGTTCAACTTGATAGACTTTGGTCTTTTTTCAACCCTATGAACTATGTTACTATGTAAATACACCATTGAGGGTGCACAAAAACAAATTTACTTATTCATAAGAACAAACAATATATACATCGCCAGGATTGATCAATCTCCAAAGATACATACCCAACAAAAAAGCAACATAGTATAGACACGTTAGTAAAATTCAGGCTGTATCCTAATGTATCCCTGTTGTGTGACAGTGACATATACCAGGAGCTGTAAATTCATACCTAAAGTACATGTGTGGGGAAAAAGTCACAAAAAAATACTACTGCAAATACTACTGCAAAAAATGCTGGTGGTAAACTGCGTGCATGCAAAGAGTTAAAATACCCTGGGGCGTCTAGTTTTCAAAAATATATGGTTTTATAGGGCACACTGAAATGGCCAAGCTCAAAGAAGTACCAAATAGGACATGGGCAGTGTGATCAGCAAACATCAAAATGTAACATTGAAAAATGTGCATGCCCAAAATGTGGCCCTTTTGCCCCCAAACAGCCAGGCAAACCCATTCATGTGGGGTATCACTGTACTAATGAGATGTTGCTGAACACATATACATATACTGATAATTCATACCTGAAGTAAAATGTGTGTTAAAAAAAAAAGCACAAATAACTAACAAAGTTTGACAAAGACTGGTGGTAGAATTAGTCCACGGAAAGTGTTAAAATACTTGCATTTGAATTACCCTGGGGTGTCTAGTTTTCAAAAATATATAGTTTGATGGGGTAAATTGCATTGGCCGGCTTCAAAGATACCTGAAATAGCACATGGGGTGGGGGGTTATCAGCTTACATTCTGGATACTTGACTTTAGTCTGCTTACATCTGCTGCAGGACTACATCTCTTTCAGCTAAGAGGCTGGCTGAGGAGGATGGGAGATGTCGTCTTGCAGCAGCTGGAGGGCCGCAGGTTGGACACCCCGGTACTACTTGTGTCCTGTCCGCCCATTGTGCAGCACTATGGAATTTGAGGGCGCTATATAAAACAAATCTCAATTGTGATTTTTTTTTCTCTCTGTATTATCATATAATTACACACAGTTCAAATTACACATTTAAACAGCACAGCCTAAAACATATAGACTGTTTTTGAACTATGATTGAGAAAAATGCATTTTGTTTTTACTTTATTTGCCAACCTGCCCCCTAGTTGTGCACATCTGCCCCACAACTTGCTACTCTGTCCCCAGATACGCCACTCAGCCACTATTTGCCACTCTGTCCCCCAGATATGCCTTATACCCCCTATATGCCATTCTGCCTCCCTGATATGCCACTTTGTCCCCCTATTTGTCACTCTTCCCCCTTATATGGCTTAATCCCCCCCAGACTTAGATGAATCCATACACTTGTCGCCCATGCGTCAGACTCCCTGGTGACAAGTGGGGCAGCCGATGTAGGCATAGACTGCCTCTGCTGCCCATTAGTTCTGCCAGGGCTTCTATGACTGAGCACCGGAAGGTCATGTCACGCCAGTGCTCCGTCGGAAGAGCCGACAGCAGCGGAGGTTGTCTATACGCAATGCACAGACGTTCACCGGCTGCCAGAGAGAAGCATCCAGGTTCCCTACAGCACTGCGGGGATCTGGTCTTGTAGTCAGATTCTAAGACAACCTCAAATATAAGACAAGGGGTATTTTTCAGAGCATTTGCTCTGAAAAAAACCTTGTCTTATAATTGAGCAAATATGGTATATACTGAGTGATGATATCTTTGAGCCGGGATCATAGGGCTCATTAAAATGTGAGTGTTACTCCAAGAGGGATACAATATTGATGCATCCTAAATTTTACCAACGTGTTTATACTACGTAGCTTTTTGTTGCATATGTATCATTGGAGATTGATCAATCCCAGCAGTATCACAAAATGTATATACTTTTGTTTAATTTTCAGTTAAATATACAATAGTAATACATTTAAGATGGTGGTAATGTCTAAAATCTGGCCAGCATCATTTGCATTCTACAGAACTTAAGGAAAAAAGGGCACCATTTTTGTTACCATTCATTCTTCAAGATATGACCAGAAAAGTTAACTAAGAGCTGTGTACCCTGTACTCTCCAAGGGCAAAGTGACAAGACGCCTGCTGGATCAGAGCTCTTTGGTGCTCCAGCACTCCCTGACTCAAAATCTGTTGTGTGGGAGGGAGAGGACTTTGCAATGCAGCCATGTGGTGCAAACTTGTGATAGCCTTCTTATGTTGCCCCTATGCAAACAAAGCAAGATCAACACATATTTAGTATGTGGACATATACATTGTAAAGATTAGCGATTGTTCACTAAACAGATATACGCCTTCAATATCACATAAATCTACCATTTAGTAGTAATTTGTAAAAATAAAACTACCACATGGATATATGTACCCACTTATACCAGTGGGTCTCTAGATGGGTTAACTTAATTAACGAGCTGCTATACCTGATATATGACCATATCTGTGAGGAAGATCCTTAACCATAGCCAAGTGTCAGTCTTCCATGGTAAGCAAATCCTGGAGAACTCTAAACATTGAGAGAACAAAATAGCTTATCATAAAAAACAACTTCTCTTTGCCAGCGGGCAGGTACAGTTCAGGGCAAAACTCATGCAACCCGTTTCATAGAATCTATATCTTTACCTTTGTCAAGAACTTCGCAGGAATGCAGGAGGTCCCAACACTCTCTTGCTATCTTGAAGCACTCCAGCACTTCATTTGGGTTAGAAACACCACTCTTATTAACCACAACATGACGATTTCGACCTTTGCCAGAAAGTTCTTCGTCGTCTGAGCTCTGCAAGGAATAAAAAGTGCTGCCTTTGAAAATACTAAATGCAGGGTTTTATATACCCACATGCTATGTTTGATGCATGTGTGTGTGTAGCACTGGTTATTTTATCTATTTTTTTAAGAAAAAAAATAAACACCTAAAAAAAAAATTATATACCATGGAGAGAGACTCCTTTAAAACACTGAGTGCAGTGAAGGAAAAAATAGTTTATCCCCTGCTGATTTTGTACGTTTGCCCACTGACATGTTCAGTCTATAGTTTTAATGGTAGATTATTCAGTAAAACAGAACAATAAACAAAAAAATCCAGAATAATGCATTTCAAATACATTTTAAATGGATTTGCATTTTACTCAAATAAGTATTTGATCCACTAACAATCAGCAAGATGTCTGGCTCCCGGGAGTCTTTTATGCAGGTAACAAGCTGATATTAGGAGCACTCTCTTAAAGGGAGTGTTCCTAATCTCATCTTGTTACAAGTATAAAAGACACCTGTCCACAGAAGCAATCAATCATATGCCAAGACCAAAGAGCTGTCCTAGGATGTCAGGGACAAGATTGCAAACCTACACAAAGCTGGAATGACTATCGCTAAGCAGCTTGATGAGAAGGTGACAACAGTTGGTGCAATTATTCGCAAATGTAAGAAACACAAAATAACTGTCAATCTCACTTTCGTCTTGGGGATCCATGCAAGATCTCCCCTTGTGGAGTTTCAGTGATCATGAGACGGAAACAGCCCAGAACTACACAGGAGGATCTTGTTGATCTCAAGGCAGCTGGGACCGTGGTCACCAAGAAAACAATTAATACACTACACCGTAAAGGACTGAAATCCTGCAGCACCCGCAAGGTCCCCCTGCTCAAGAAAGCACACGTACAGGCCCTGTATAAAGTTTGCCAATAAACATTTGAATGATTTGGGAGAGAACTGGGTGAAAGTGTTGTGATCAGATGAGACCAAAATCGAGCTGTTTGGCATCAACTCAACATGTTTGGAGGACGAGGAATGCTGCCTATGACCCCCAAGAACACCATCCCCACTGTCAAACATGGAGGTGGAAACATTATGCTTTGGGGGTGTTTTTCTGCTAAGGGGACAGGAAACTTTACCACATCAAAGGGAGGATGGATGGGGCCATGTACCCTCAAATCTTCGGTGAGAACCTCCTTCCCTGCCAGGGCTTTGAAAATGGGTCACGGATGGGTATTCCAGCATGACAAATACCCAAACACGTCCAAGGCAACAAGAGTGGCTCAAGAAGAAGCACATTAATTTCCTGGAGTGGCCTAGCCAGTCTCCAGACATTAATCCCATAGAAAGGCTGTTGAGGGAACTCAAGGTTCGAGTCAAATGTCAGCCTCGAAACCTTAATGACTTGAAGAGGATTTGCAAAGAGAAGTGGGACAAAATCCCTCCTGAGATGCATGCAAACCTGGTGGTCAACTACAAGAAACGTCTGACATCTGATTTTGCCACCAAGTCATATTTTGCAAAGGGTCGAATGATTTGCGTCAAAACAAGCAATTTACTTATTTGAAATAAGTTATTCTGGATATTTTTGTTGTTCTGTCTCTCACTGTTCAAATAAACCTACCATAAAAATTATAGCCTGATCATGTCTTTGTCAGTGGGCAAACGTGCAAAATCAGCAGGAGATCAAATAATTTTTTCCTTCACTGTATCAAAACATAACTATTTTTTATGGATGTCAACAGAGGCTAGTAGTTTGTTTGTACAACCTACTGCCTTCCCTTTCAACCAGGAAATTATATAAAGCTTAGCAATTGTTCACTAAACTGATTTATATCAGATCAGCTACAAGACAATTCTTTCAAAATAACCCATCATTTTCCCAACCTAGTGAAGAATCTTTAGTTCCAAAATATGTAGACCTTTTAGTTGTAACTTATAAACACAAATTACCATAGCTTTTTCCCTGCCCTCAGCAAGTTTTCTCTTTTTGTGAATATGTTTGCCAGGATTGAGTTCAACCTCACTGCAGATATTGCTTATGTCTTCCAAGAGAACAACCGGCACTTGGCTTGAAGTGTTTGGCCCTTTAATGAAAAAATTGGTTACATTACAATACACTGAGGACAGACATGTGATCTGACACACAGACCTAAAAACACTGTGGGGGAAAAAAACAATGCATTTATTTTCTTGTAAATTAAGTGTTGTTCAATAGGAGACTGGAAACCTCTGCTTGCTTAACCCCTTAAGGCTAGGGTTCCACTTGGGTTTTTGTCCTGCGTTTTTTTTGTTGATGAAAAAAGCCAGGAAAAACGCCAAGAAAACTGCCACTGCTCCTCTAAGAAGATTGGCCCCAAATGATGGTGCAAATTGTTTGCTGTTGCTTTTGGTGCGCAGGATCCAGTTGATGCGTCGGGTATGTTTGTTTGTAATGGCATGATTGTTCCAAATGGTGTAAAATTCAATATGAACTTTGTTTTGTGTGAAACTTTGTTTCCAGCCTATTTCTCGTAGGACACACAGATACTGGGTCCATCCTCTCCATTGTAACTGTGGAAAAAAACGCCATAAAAAACGCCAAGGCAAAAAACCCACATGGCTTTTTCATGGCGTTTTTTCTCTCCCATAGACTTCTATTGGAGAAAAACGCCAAGATTTCCTTGCAAAAAACGCCAGTGTCAACATGCTGCGATTTTGAAAAACTGCCACAGAGCCCAAAAAAGCAGAAAAACGCCAAACAGGACTGAAAAAACGCCGAACAGAAAAACGCCAAGTGGAAATGGCATTTTGCGATTTCCTATTGAAGAACAGCTAACATCTGGCTGCAGCGTTTCTTTCACTAAAAAAACGCCAGGTGGCGCTATTGGCGTTTTTATGGGCGTTTTTAGCAAAAAAAAAACAAGTGGAAACCTAGCCTAAATCCCCTTTTCTTCCCCATTCTGATGCTCATTTTGAACTTCAACAAGTTGTCTCGACTACGTCTACATGCCTAAATGTATTGAGTTGCTGCCATGTGATTGGCTGATAAGCTATTTGTGTTGACAAGCAATTAAACAGGTGTGCCTAATAAAGTGGCCAGTGAGTGTATTTACACATACAGATTTCCAAGCGGGCAAAGAAGTTATAGAGATTGCAATCGAGATAAGCTCAGCACACTCACCCAGAGGAGGCTTCCTGAGTAACAACAGAGAATCTCTCCAAATATCATTAAAACCGTTGAAAAAATGGCACATTAAAAAGGGGGTCCAACTGGCTCAATAAGACAAAAAAGAAAAAATCAGCGCTAATCTCAGTTGTTTGTATACAAACTTGCCACAGCACACATAAAGCTGTACATGTTCCCTTTTTAATGTGTGGTATGCATTCACAAGCATGCGCTACCAACTGGTTTCACTGGAGTTACAGCTAATTACAATCGTTCAGCTTATGGTTAGATGGCGAGATAAGAACTCTAACTCTGTAACTACATGGGAAACTGGACTTTCTGCCCACTGGCAAAATGAATGATAAGCATACGCTGAACGAGAACTGCCACATATGAAATTAAAAAAAAATGTTTTTACATAAGAGTATGTATGTAAGACATCATCTTCATCATCATCCTCATCCTCCTCCTTCACCCCTGGCTGATTTAGAAAAGTGTAAAGCCCATTGTCACCTATCTACACGTTGTGCCACCATAAGACAAATGAAAAGAGGCTGGAAAATATCTTTTAAGCTCTGCTTCTGCTGCATTTATACGTTTGATCCATCACACGCTATATAAGGGGAATTGGTTCAAATGCTGGTCATGCATCAGGGGACAGGTGAGCAGGTACAGTGATTAGTCACCAGGGATGTTGGACAAAGTTGTCACTGTTATGAAAAACAAAAGCTGCTTCTATAGATGTCAAAGGTATTTTTAAGGTGGCATTGTGTTTTCAAAACTCATGACCCCCCCTTTGAGGTTTTTTTTTTTTACCTTTGTCGGCTCATTTCAGTATGAAGTATACGGGCTAGCATTATTATTATTTAAATAGCGCCATCATATTCCGGAGCGCTGTGTGGCTCCTGTCAGACCCTCATCAAATCTGTAGATGATGACCTGGCTAGCATCTGTAAACTCATACATCTCAACATCTACCCCCAGCAAAGTGGGGGCTGGAGCTTGGGCGGTAGAGGGTCACTCAAACTGGCAGCGCTGTGTGCATGCGCACAATTGTGCTTGTAGGAAAAGAGTCAATGAACATAAAATGACATTTCATACAAATCAAAAGAGATGCTTCATGTACACAATATTTTCTTAGCCCGAGTTCTATTTGCTGCAGCAGTCTTTCATACGTGAAAAGTGAATCGGAGTAATAATTCTACGTACTGCTCGGTTTAGGTTGCACCTGCATAAATAAAACTAATGCAGACCGGAAACAATAAAAGATAGTTTGGTTGAAACATACAGCAACTCTAAAAAGGGGAAGGCCTGTGGATTTTGTCCCTTTGATCATAAAATCCAGTGCTGTATACCATTATGTTCGTTATCATTGCCAAAAAATGGTTCTCTCTCACAGTAGACTTACTTTATCTGCAAACTGGAGGCTGCCATTGTTGTCAATGATGTGACTTTCCCTGCTCAAATACCAAGCTGATTTTTTGGCAATGCTAATGAAATCCATTCCTCCATAGATTTTCATTAGTCACAGTGAATAACAACGAGCCATTGTCAGTGATGATGCCTAGGGCAGCGCACCCAGCTGTCTCCCTCAGCGTCAGCTCCTGCCCACAATCAAAGGCACGCTGTGCCTTTAAGTTATGATATCATATTCCGGCGCTCTGTATATTAAAGGTGCACAGCTCTTTCTAATGAACTATCGCCGTGCCAAAGTTCTCCCCTGTAACCAGCAAATTGAGCAGTGGAACACCAGGGGGCTGATCGCCCAACCTGCCACCCTAGGCAAGGCTACATCACTGGCCACAATACTGTGTGTCACAGGCAGTATGATAAGGAGTCAGGTTGCTTGTCTAATAAATTGGGCTAAGATAACAGAGCTAGAATACATACAACATAGCAATTTGCAGCTGTCTGATAACAACTGCTTTAAAAAAATAATAAAACAGTGTGTGGCCCAATTTTCCTGGTGATTTTAACACAAAATAGAAAAAAAATATGATAGTTGTAGAAAAAAAGAATATGTAACTAGGACTGAATACATAACAAGAGCACAAACTCTAAAGGTGTCCTTGAGATTGGACCTACAGCATTCATATAAAGGTGATCACCATTGGTGGTTATGTGGGCCAAACAATGGATTTGTTAGGATGATCTAAACTAATGTAACATGCATATACCTGTGCTTAGGATAACGGGAATACCTAACATGATCCCTTGATGCAACTATGGATCTGTGGATACCATTACTGTAAATTCATTCATTAAATTCATACAATCTTTCAGCAAGGGAAACCATCTCCTGCTGGTAACCAAACAATGTATAAACAGGTTATGCCATATTTTTTCAGCTTTAATAAAGCGGTGTTCGATCAGTCACCATGAGGCTATGATCCAGGAATCGTGTTACGTATAAAGAGCGCTTTCATTAAACTATGAATTCATCCCAGCTGTTCATTTTGTTTTTTTGGATTCCAATTTTGTGAAAACTCAAAACACTGCCAACGTCATCCAGAATAAGAAGTATCACATCCTATAAAAAAAGGAAAGTGCACATTTCAGAGAGCCTTTGGAAAGTTGGCAGATGCCGTTGTTTGCAGCTGTAATTATGCTATAAAGGAATCACCGCTTCATGCATGGTGTGGGCTCTCTTGGCAGCCATGCTCAGCTCTGTCCTCCAAGAATTACAGTACAATTGTGTACAACCCACTCCTTGGTAACCGATCACCCGGCTCAACGTACAGACTGGAAACTAACACACAGGAAATCTCACTCCAGGATGAGCCATGTAGGATGACTTGGTTCCAATAGAAAAGCAAAATGTTTCTATGTTGCCATTTGGAAGAGGAATGAACTGCCCCTATCTGGTTCTGTATAAAAAGCACACAAGAACTAAATGGCACATTTAAAGAACACAAACAATCTTCTTAAACTGTTCTAAAATATGTTTTGTGTGAAACTCTGCTTTTTTGGCTATTCCAGCAAAGTTTACTACTCTAACGTTATCCCATCTTGAAGCAAATGCTCGTTAAGTAGGCGAGTGAATGGCTCGTTAAGTAGGCGAGTGAATGGCTCATTTGGGACTTTCTATTTTGGGTGAGGTGTTCTCTAGTCTGGCAATCAGCTCAGAAAAAAAGGAGGTCAAAGAGTCATTTGATCTCTGGTTCTGTCACAGGTTCCTACATAAATTACATAGGCAGTCTGTCTTTACTCAAACATCTTTGTAAATCCTCAAGACCTGCTCAAAAAAAGTTAAGAGTCTGGAACTGCGCACAATGAATGGCTATGTCAGCCCTCACATTTCTACTGTGACATTCACATGTCCATAGTTTTAAAAAAAAAATAAAAAATGTATTTTATTCTTGCAGAAGTTGCAAATGATTTCAACATCTCTTACACAATAGGAACGGTTTTAGCAATTTGGATGTCGTCACATGAAGAGAACTCCTGTGACTTATTATAGGATTTATTATATTTACCCTATTCGTTACACCAATAGATGCTCAGCTTTAATTCAATATATGTTTTCCTTTGCCCCTAAGCCAAATGGCCCTCAGGTGTGCCCTTGCAGGCTCTATTCCCTCTGCAATACGTGGGTCCACATAAGAGATAAGTACATGATATTCTCATCGGACCCCGAGCAAAACAGAATACATTCACGTCGGCCGATACTCTGTTTTAAACACAAAGTTACTCTACTAAAAAATATATACAAATGCTATTTAAGGATACGCATCCTACAGGTGCCATTACTGTTTGTAAAGCATAAAAATACCTTTAAAACACTTATTTCTCAATAGTATATCTACATGTATAACGTGTAGAAGGGAGAAAGAAAAAAGTCTTCCAAAAACATAAGCTCCCAAAGGATTTCTGCCAAGGAGTACAGAAAGTTTTTTTGCTAGCACAGGCTCCATTATGACTATGAATGCCGAGGGTGTTTCTGTAATATATTAAATCGCATTGGAGTGAGTGTAATACTACGTGGTGCCATATAACTCAATAAACAATATAAATAAATAGATGCACAGAATTTAGCCAACAATGCCCTGATTTACTTCCCTTGCCCATATGAGCACTCAACCCCCTTTCCTATCCATTGTACAACAGTCATGATTCTCATAAATAAAAAGAGGAACCATCCCGGGGTCAGTGTGTACATAACGTACACTTTGCTTTTATTGCAAACTCCTCCTTATAAAGTCACACTAAAGATAATAAAAATGATTTCCCAATGAGTACTTAACACAGGACTAGTAAGATCAATCGTCCGAAATAAAAACCTAATCATTTACTTGTTTTTAGATAAAATTAAGAAAAAAAACCCCCAAACTTTTAATTTTGGAATCATTTTAACTTAGTGGTAAGATGACCTCTGATGGAAGAAAACCCTTTCTGTCCCTTGGATCTTACAAGAGCTAACATTGTCTCAACTGATTTGAAATCAAATACAATGCTCTTTAAAGCGACCAGTGGATATTCTGGTTCTCCTGCCTGCACCGGGAATTTCACACGAAGTACAAGTAAACAAATAGACTACATGTGTGGTATTACTAATTATATACTGTCTGATATCGCATATATGCGAACAAACAAGTTACCCAATATAATCGGATTACAGGTTACACAGGGACTTTTATAATTACCCTCATGTGCTAACCATGCAGGCTGCGATACAGATTTTGAAGGAAATAAACCTGGAAAGCGTTTCTGCCCCAATGTATATATTTGTGGATATACATCTACATCCATGGTTCATCATATCAGATAAAAGATTGTCGCTGAATAAACAACACTACTTTTTTTTATTATTATTTTTGAATTTTGGATTGAAGGGAATGAAGATTTATATGTATATTTGCAGTGGGAGGGGCACAATGTGTTTCCCCCCCATATTTCCTTAACGCATTTCTTGACCGGGGATTCCTTTGAGGTCTTTAAAGATACCTCTTGGAACTGGGTGGCCCTCTTAAGATGTCATGGTGACATCACTGGTGTCTTTATTATTTCATTTTTTAACTATTTTTTTTTGAAGAGGGAGAAACACTCTGATTGCCACTGCCGCTGATCACAGTGTGATCACTTCAGGGTTTCACTGCCCTGCATTGCTGATCACAATACCCGTGACCAGTCTTTAGGGGGTCATCAGAGGTCTCAGGAGGCTCTGGACAGACCCTCTGGGGACCTTTTTACATTAAATGACACCGCCAGCAGAGAATGCCCAAATGGAAGTTCAGCATTCTCCACCACTCTGATGTAATCGGCACTCATACTGAGCGCCGATGCATCAGATCAGAAAGCTAGCTCCTGCTGACAGCCTGATCTCCCATTTTTCTGCCGATGCAATAGCCATAGGATGTACTATTACATCCTCAGTCATCTAGGGCTTGTTTCCGAGGACGTAATAGTATGTCCTATGTTGCGAAGTAGTTAACCTGTATGGAGTAAAATATTAAAGTATTTACCTTTAGGAAAAACTGCAGCTTCAGTGGTACTATTTTTGCACCACTTTTGGCTGCTTGAAGCAAGCGATCAGCACCAGGAATGTGCTGCCACCGGCATGCATTGAAGGGTATATGATGGCTACAGCGTCCCTTTAATTGAATGTGGTTGGTGACCAGACATGTCATGTAGTACGTTGCTACCGCAAGAGGATTTACTAAATAATTTAGTTATAACTTTATGATCAGCGTGTACAAAAGTAACATTACAGTCAAGAAAATGTTGTAAGCACTTAATAGCACTGCTGCGTATCAAAACAAGATACGGATATATTAAACTATATTTTAAAACATCAAAATATTGATATTTTCTCTAAAGATGCGAGGCCCCTTACCACAAACCCGTATAAAGGCTGACAAAGCATCAGGTACATTTGGCACTCGTTGCTGTCCTTTTTGGCCATTAAAAATGTCCTCAAACATTAAAATAATGATTACATGCTAAACACACTTGACCATCTAGAAAAAAAATCACTATACTATGTAGCAATATTTTAGTAGTCTAAGGTGGCATCTCCAGTGGAGACTTGTCTTATTGTCATAAGGTGCTCCATATTCCCAGGAACACTGATCTGGAAACTGGTGACAAAGATAGAAAGTGTATGTATCGCCCGCGCCAATCGCCCCTCTTACCCAAGATGATAATGGATCCCATCAAGACGGGCATCACGTGGGGGCAACGCAGGGACAGCGAGCTAAATGTCTTTAACGAATCTCTAGTATTGTTCATTGAAAGTCCACGAAGGACGGGTAAATGTTGTACCAAGTTATATTTCACGTTGATATTTAGGTGTGTCTGATGTATGAATATTATCAGTTTGAAAGTATGACTAGAACCATAGATCATTTGTTTGCTCAATGCAAATGCTACCTTTAAGCCGATAATAGAATCTTATTGAATTATTCCAGCAAAAAGTCCCAAATTACCTTTTGGTAACAATTGAAATGACACCATAGTTACGTCAAAACATGTTTTGTTTAAGTGAATGAAGCCTTATTTTACTAATTAAAACAATGAAGAGGCCTTAATGCGACAGAGGACGCGATCTGGATGCCAGTTACAAAATAAAACCCCTGTGAGAGGCCGCGATACCCTGAACAGAGCAGGATTTTGATAAAAAGAAAAGAAGGATATAAAAAAAGGTTATATTTTTTAAAAGCAGATTTGGAGGAAGTGGCTAAATGTGGAGCAGTCGCCATAGAAACTGGTGGCATATTCTGTAGCACCAGAACCATGCCTTATCTACAGAGCCCATCATGGGTCTTTCCTAATATCTGATTACCTGGGGGTACATTTATAACCTGGGAGGGGAAATTAGTAGGAAACACTGGGAGTTCTTACAAGGGGGGGTATTAAGGTTAATTGTGGGGTAAATGACAGCGGGATTTGCGTAAAGACTGAGAAGCCCAGCACTATACGGCACGGTGCCCCCCTCCTCATTACAAAGTGGAACGGTCGTGCCCTCACCTGGTACAGAGGGATGTGCAGGAGCTCGCTGACCGGCCGCAGTAGCGTAGATCCCGTGGTCCGGATCACATCTCTATCAGGAGCTGCCATCCCTTCGCATGGCTATCCGTCTGTCAGCCACGCTGCCCTCACACCCCGCCTCTGGAGACCAGGTACCGGCTACACGCGCGCACCACCCGTCACTCACACACCCGGGAAACCAAACACATCGTATCTGTGGCAGCGGGGCAGCAGCCACGCCCTCTGCACCGGAGAGCCAACCACAAGTAGCAGAGCACTGCTGGGTGGGGTAGCTCACACCCCTCCTGCCCTCCGACCTGCGCTGAGTCCCGTGGCGCGGCGAGCTGGCTCTTCTGGTTTGTTGAAGGTGAGGCTGGGTTGGGAAGTTCACTGAGGTGTGGGATTGAATGGCTTTCTCCCCCGGACAACCTGCACCTGCTAGCCCTACTGTATGCCCAAAGCGCTACAGTGTGACTACTAGACACAATCTCGGTAGCACACAAGTGGTTAAATGCCGATAACAGCCGCAGACTGCTTTTCCTAAATGCAAACGGGGGGGGGGGGTAATGGCAGAGCTATCTCATACCCCCAGGTGTCCCTCCACATAGGCCCCAAATCACCTATATCCTTCTGAGGAAGATATGGAAACACAAGCCCTTACTTAACGCACAGAAGAGACCTAGGTAGTCTCAAAAGCTTGCACTCTATTATACTTCATTTAGCCAATAAAAGTACCATCTTTATACTCTATGAAGTCACACGTGTGCACTTGCTTTTGACATCACTAATGTAATCTCCATTCAAAACCTCGCTGTTACTGTCTGTGTGTGTGGATGAGCAATTCCTGCTTCAGATGTATAATATGCCTGAGGAGGAGACCTGGATGGTCTCGAAAGCTTACAATCCATTATATGACCGTTAGCCAATAAAGGTTTCATTAAACAAAGTCACATAAAAAGTCTTGTAAAGCCTTGCCCCAGTCACACCTCTCACCGCACCCTTTAAAAGAGTGGCCCCTATTTGGAATAGTGGGTTATGCCATCTACTCGCAGCTGCTTGTCTGCTATTTCTTCATGGATGTCACAACACTACCTGAAACTTCATCTTTCTAAAACGGAACTCATTATCTTCCCTCCCTCCATCTCCACTCCACTACCTGAATTCTCTATCACCATTAACAACACAACTATCTCTCCTACTAACCAGGCCCGATGCCTTGGGGTCATCCTTGACTCAAACCTCTCCTTCATCCCTCACATTCAGTCCCTCGCCAGATCCTGCCGCCTGCACCTAAAAAACATCTCTCGTATCCGCCCATTCCTCACCCAAGAATCCACAAAAACTCTGGTTCATTCTCTTATCATTTCCCGTCTAGACTACTGCAACACTCTTCTGGTTGGCATTCCACTGTCTCGACTCTCTCCTCTACAGTCTATCCTAAATGCCGCTGCTAGGCTCATCTTCCTTGCACGTCGCTCCTCTTCTGCTTCCCCCCTCTGTGAAACCCTCCACTGGCTCCCGATTACCTTTAGAATTAAATTTAAGATCCTGGTACTGACATATAAGGCCACCCACAATACTGCTCCTCCGTACATTTCTGACCTCATTAGCAAATACTCTCCTACTCGATCCCTACGTTCCTCCCATGGGCTAAGGCTCTCCTCCTCACTTGTCACCTCTTCCTTTTCCCGTCTACAAGATTTCACTCGAGCTGCCCCATATCTCTGGAATCTGCTCCCAAGGAAACTTCAGAATTCACCCTCCCTCCTGACATTCAAGAAACATCTAAAAACCCACTTCTTCAGAGAAGCATACCATCTTAGCTGCTAGAACATCCTTGTCATCGATACCCCCCACAATACCTCTCACCCTTCCTCTATGCCTTATGTTTGTCACCCCATTTTTCCCTCTAGATTGTAAGCTTGCGAGCAGGGCTCTCTCCACCAAATGTATAAGCGCTGCGTAAACTGTTGGCGCTATATAAATAAAAGATAATAATAATAAAAATAATAATACTTCATTGGCACCCCTCCAGCCCTATTAATCATGAAAGACAGCAAATGCTGCTGAACCCTGTTAGAGCATAAATAAAGTCAATCCCTGTTCCATGCGCATGATTCCTTTGGGTTTACACTTGCTATACTGGAGCAATAAAAGTCTCCTAAGACTATTAAATAGACATCACGGGCAGGTAGTTCAGGAAGTTCTAGTCTAGTTGTGTTTTTGCCACAAACTCACCTGTATATCTGGTTATTAGAGGAATGGTCTAGTCATTTTTGTGGTTGTCCAGTAAATACAGGCTAGCATGCCATTGGCAAAATTCTGAACCCAGGCACTAGGAGGAATGTCTGCCCCCATTGTCTTTTTTGTTGTTGCGCAATGTGTTTCGCCATATGCCCGGGACATGCAGGTGTTTTTTTTTTCTTCCCCATTTAGCCCTGCTGCGGACAAACTGCAGGGGACCTGGATCCTCCTGTCCGACAGCCCGTTAACATCTATGCGATGCGAGTAGACAACCCCCGCTGCTGCCGGCACTTCCGCTGGTGCTTCCATGACGGAGCGCTGGCGTGACCTGACCTTCTGGTGCTCCATCATAGAATCCTCGGCTGTAAGTGTCCGGAAGCAGCAGGTGCTGGGGGGGGCGGTGTCTTGGGGATGCATAGGTAAGTCTTGCGGGGGCAGGGGGTATAAGGCATATCTGGGTGGTGGAGGGGCATATAGGGGGTATAAGGCTCATCTGGAGGGTGACAACCCTGGGGTCAGAT
>VKOC01027991.1:0-31121 GCA_009364415.1 Spea multiplicata
AGACTTGGGCACCAGGGGGCTCTTCGTGTTCGTCTTCGTGCTCGTCTTCGGGGGAAAAAAAATCTTCGTATTCCGCGAATATTCGCCCGTTCCTGTCTTCTCTTCGGGCGAATATTCGTTTTTTCTTCGTTTTTTCCGGTTAAGGGGTTAATACGGGGTTAACGCAGCTCTGGTATATCTGTGTGTATCAGCAACTCCATTGGTCGCCAGCAGGGGGCCTCCTGCTGGCGACCAATGATCACAGTACCATATAGCTAATATATTCTCGGGCAGAATATTCTGCTACTCAATGGAAAACCAACAGAGGGCAGCATTCTGTCCGAAGATATATTAGCCATATGTGGCAGTGTGTTAATTTTCATTTATTAATTATTTAAATAAAATATATTCCCATGATCCGCTGGGCTCCCCGATGCAACAGTTAAATGTCTGCACCCGCGGACATTCTGTTGAACTTGCAAACTCTTTTTTTCTATTTATTTTGGGGGTTTTTTGTATTAAACTGTTAGACGAAAGGATCATGGGAATATATGCAAATGAGCACACGGCCCCATATGGCTAATATATCTTCGGACAGAATGCTGCCCTCTGTTGGTTTTACATTAAGTAGCATATGCTTGAAATCCAAAGTTATTCTGCTACTCGACGTAAAACCAACAGAGGGCAGCATTCTGTCCAAAGATATATTAGCCATAGTCTAACAGTTTAATACAAAAAAACCCCAAAATAAATAGAAAAAAAGAGTTTGCAAGTTCGACAGAATTAATGTCTGCGAGTGCGGACATTTAACTGTTGCAGCGGGGAGACCAGCGGATCATGGGGATATATTTTATTTAAATAATTAATAAATGAAAATTAACACACTGCCACATATGGACAATATATCTTTGGACAGAATACTGCCCTCTGTTGGTTTTACATTGAGTAGCAGAATAACTTTGCATTTCAAGCATATGCTGCTTAATGTAAAACCAACAGAGGGCAGCATTGTGTCCGAACTTATAGTAAGCTATTTATACTAAGTTAAATGTCCGTACCGGCGACTTTGTTGGTCGCTGGCACTGACATTTAACTGACACAGTGGGGAGACCACTGGTGTCCCTGCTGTGTCAGTTAAATGTCCGTACCAGTGACTTTGTTGGTCGCTGGCACGGACTTTTAAGTTAACTGGTGCAGCAGGGTCCCAGGTTGCTTTTTTTTTCTGCCTAGCAACTAGTGGTAAGGGGCCGTGCGAGTGAGCCTATTGGTCGCTGGCACAGCCCTTTACCCTACAGATTTCAGCTCCCGTTATCCAACGCAGCATTGCAGGGGTTAACGGGAGCGGAAATCAGGAATTAAAAAGGCTGTGCAAGTGAGCCTATTGGTCACCTGCAGGGTCTTCCTCTGGCATCAACCAATTGTTTGATGCCAGAGTAAGACCCTGCAGGTGACCAATAGGCTCACTCACACTGCCCTGTAACCCCTGACGACGAACCTTCTGATTTCCACTTCAGTCAACTCCCGCGATGCTGTGAAGATAAGGTAAGTTAGATGGGGGAGGGACCGGGGAGATTAGTAGACGAAGGCGAAGATTCTTCGTGTGTGAGTCTTCGTCTTCGCCTACGTTTTACCTGCACTGTCTTCTCTTCTTCATGTCTTCGGAACGAACACGAAAACGCACTCTTCGTGTTCGTTTTCATGTTCGCCCGAAGACGAATGCACAAGTCTAATATATATATATATAAGTAGAGAAGCCTTAAACACAAACTTAATATATATATATATATTTATTTTTAAAAGTGACAATAACACAAATAGACAATAGGGATGCTGATATATATTAATGATAATAATACATTTCAGTGATGGATGGCCCTACTTTATAGTGAAATAAAAATTGCCCAAGAAATCAATCAGCATGCATAACTGCTAGGAAAAAAATGTGTAAATCTTGTTTATGAAACCAATATTCATATTTGGGTAAGTTACTTTACCCACAGTAAGATTCCACAGTAAGAGTACAGTTTCTCTGTATAATGTTGTCACTGTGCTTATACATCTTGCTGATTGATTATTTTGTGAAGCCGTTTATTCAAAATTAAAAATGATACTATGTTGGACTTATTTGCTTAGCATCTTCTTGATACCTGTTGGAAAAGAGGAGATTGGCTTTGATTACTGAATGCAATCACTATAAACACTCTTAATTACTGTATGCAATTAAGTTGAATACTTTCTGGGTTCAAATTTGAAATCACGTATTTAACCATCTTTATCAAGTAGATATTTTGCCATAAATAACACTGACATTGGATTTGAATGAACAATATTTACCCATATTAACACTGCAGATACAATAATTAAATGTGTTCAGAATGTACCCTTTATAAACTTCCAAGGTTACAATTAATACACTCTCGTGTAGAGTTTCTGCCAATGTAAGTAGTCAAGACTAGGTTTTTTACTAGGAAAAGTGCACAGTTCATTAATGGTCTATTTTTACCTAGCGTAAAATGGCCTCACAATTAAAATGTTCTTCATGGCGGCATTCGCTAATGCATTGAGTTAAACTAGTCAAGTTATCTCACTATCTTATACCTTAATGAGCCTCATAGAATCACACCCAGTGCTTATGCAGCTAGTGTTAACGTTTACACAACAACTTTACCTTGAGCTGTGCTCTTGAGTTGGGATCCTACTGAAATCAAAAGTTGTGATCAACCATGGAAGATCAGAACTGGATGACCATCACAAGGACTCACATTTCTTATTTTCTTGAGCATGCCAATGTATTATAATGTGGTCCATACCTTTATTCCCATTTTTAACATCTTACTTCTCAGGATTTAACAGAGTTTATCATATAGCTAAATGGTAAGGTCCCTCTATTCGTAATGAATAATTGAAGGTATAATAAAATAAAGGGACTTGAGAATTGTAAACCAAACTCTGTTTATTGAGTATATATATATAATACAAACAATAATTAACTGGAATCCAAAAATGTATCTATAAAGCAGAGTTCATAAGTATAATGCTTGCCAATAAAGATAATAATTTGCAACATACCTGTGGGATACAGTCTCTCAGTAAGCGCCGTACTCCGCCCCCCAAAAACTCACAATCTCGCTATCTTATAGACTTTTGTCTTAGCCAAAAGTTGGCATTGCCCCATGGGATGACCTTGACTATGCCACTCAAAGTTGTTTATCACAAACGGACACCTGCAAACTTGGATATGTCACTCAAAGTTGTTTACCACGAAACCCACCTATAAGATTGTGACACATAATATCTTAGTTTTATAAAAACAAAGCTCAAATGTAGACAGTTGACCATCGTACGTTATGACTGCCTGATATCTACCAGTATACTTACAATATTATAAATGAAAGTGTGAGCACACTAAATCTTAATAGATAATTATATATTGCATTAATCTTATCATAAGCCAATACATTAATCATGAAGAAATTAAAAAGTAAATATTTAATCATAAGCCTATAACAAGTGAACTTAGTAATTTTAGTAACAGTAGCAAACTCCATTTATAAAAAGCTACACTAAAGAATTTGGTCTTATAATAAACTGCATTGCTGCTAGAAATTGGTAAGGCAGAGTTGACCTCTAGGGCAGGTAATGCGTTTTGTTTTATTATTATGTATTTAAATAAGATAGGAGCTTTTTTCTAGCTTTTCTGTTGGTAGCTCTTTCTTTCCATTCACAAAAGAATTTAAGTATGGTTCATAACACTACTCTGTTGCATAAACCAGTTGAATGACAGCCTCATAGCAGCTACAAAGCAGACAAAGTAGGCTTAAACATAGTAAGCAATCAATGAAAGCACACTTTAGTGTTGTGGGGGCCACCTTCTGCAACCCCCCTGTTAGAAGTCTTGCATCTTTAAGAGTATAAGCAAGGCATCTATATGCCCCTATATGACCCCAGTCTTGAACAAAAGGCTCCATCTGTGACCAACCATCAGCTTCTCTTTCAGTTCAGCAGTGGAGGTTGTATGTGCGCATCCTGCAAATGTTCACCAGCTGCGGGATGTGCACAGACAACCTCCACTGCTGCCGGCACATCTATGGTGGAGCACCGGAAGGTCATGTGATGCTGGTGCTCCATCATAGAAGTCCCCAGAGGAAGTGCCAGCAGCAGCAGAGGCTGCCATAGAAGAGAATCCAGGTCCCCTGCAGCGCTGATTAGAAGACGACCTGGAATATAAGACGAGGGGTATTTTTCAGAGCGTTTGCTCTGAAAAGACATTGTCTTATAATTGAGCTTATACAGTACTTTTGTAAGTCTTTCCAGCTTTAATTCTTAATTAACACTAGTTAGCCACACTAGTATAAGGATTGCAGGAAACGGACTTAGACAGGTAAGTAAAATGAACATGGAAGGAAGAGTATTAAGGAAGAGTTATAAGTTCATAGGCATCCTTAAGAAAGTGGGTCTTAAGGGATTTTTTGCAAACTTGGCACAATACAAAAAGCAATCTGACCGTTTCTTCTGTAACAATGCTTGAGTTTTTTTAATTTTGAAGATCCGTAAAAAAATCACAATTTTATTAGATTTTTGCATGGTTGACAAAAAATTGTTATAGCAATTTGAAATGTAAAAATCCATCAGCTCAGTTTATACTCAACATAACAAAGTGATTATGTATTTTGTCAATGCATGCATTGTAACTAGTGTACTAGTTAAGGCTTAAATAACTTTCACAAAACAAAACAAAACAGCAATCACTTATAACTGGAAGCCACACAGTTGAGTGTGACCGTAACACAGTAAAACACTACTTCTGTATCATAAATTTTATATTTATGATTTTCTCTGAGAAATCTTACATAATTTCAAGATGTTGCAGATAAACTTACTGGCAATATCACTAACATATATTTTGATATGTGAAACATAATGGCTTCATCATTTTATTTTTACCCAGAACATGTTGAAATGATGAATATTTGCATTGATTTACTCATTTTATTTATCATTCCACTCATAAATAATTTGGAATATTGCCATGCTTTTTAAGAACTAACCATAACAGCTTTGCAGAAACAATTTTAAAATTGCAATTTCTTAGGAAGTGTAATGACACAAAAGAAAAAATGTATATGTTTCTTTACATATTTATGAAAATCTAACATATATATGAAGAGGCCTCCTGGAATGAGTGGCACATTTTTATTGTCATTAGGGTACATAGAAATGTGTGCTAAATATGTTCTTGTTAATCGAATAATAACGATACTGTCTTTTTCTCCACAGTCACAGTAACATATATAGATCCAAACTACACAATGATGTCACACTACTCAATGTATATGAAAACTACACTACCTCAAACACAAGCATACTATAAAATATACAGTGACCCTACTCTACATGCATGCTTACCACCCAATACACAGTCACGTTTCCCCTATTAGATAAGAGTATGTTGGTTTGATGAACATATTTTTCATGTCCCTGGCACTACAAGGGATAACCACCTCAAAGTTCATATTTTGTTGCCTCTTTTTAACTCATTAAGTTTATTTAGCCCACAAATATAATTTGGCATAAAGCACAAGTACAATACCATACCAGAGCCAGACAAAACCTTG
This sequence comes from Spea multiplicata, assembly GCA_009364415.1. Taxonomy (NCBI): domain Eukaryota; kingdom Metazoa; phylum Chordata; class Amphibia; order Anura; family Pelobatidae; genus Spea; species Spea multiplicata. The sequence continues at coordinate 5,595 of VKOC01027991.1, forward strand.
GAAAAAGGGACAAAGATAAAAGCATTTTGTGTTAAATGTATTGCAACTGTAAACATCATGTGTTATTCCAAGGATATTGGAAACAAAACAAAAAATATATAGTTTTTTTCAGAGCAGCATATAAAAAGGAAAAATAACCATGGTGATCTAATGGAGTGCAGCTGATATTGTGTTATATTTGGATCTAGAAATGACAAAGCATTCTGTAACAATGTTCCTTCTACCACTGTATAACCACGTGCATTTAACCATGATTATGTGAATTATGGCTTCATTTTGATGTAATTAGAAATCAATGTTATTAACAGCAGCAAGATAATTATTTTTGAAAATGTCTGTTTGCTCTTGCAACAATTATACTGATGATGAATGTTGTAAATGGCAAAATCCAACATTAATACAAAACAACAAAAATGAACATATCCATCACCTGACAGTATTACAATTAGATGGAATCAATAATCGTTTATGAGGCTATTCAAAATTATAATTTTTTGCTCTTGTGCCTCTCTTTACCTCATGGACTTTTCAAGACCAAAATTTTATCTTCTTAACTTTTTTTTAGTATTCCATTAAAATTGTTGAACATGATGTCGGTGTGGATAAAAAAACCTCATTATGTTAACTTGGTGGCATTCAAAAATGAACTCTTATTTTTTCCAGTTTCTTAGGGCTTCAATTATACAATGCCAACATTGAATGTCAATGTTCCATCTCTAAATATAGTCATTATGGAAAGGTGCTAAATCAAGGTGATGGTTGTGTTAGTGTGAGTGTTTAGGTGTGTGTTTAAATTATCTGTGGATAACACCTTTTATGCCTTTTTGGTGGAAATTGCGAGGGTTGGCATATCCACAAGTATATGTGGAATATTTTATCAACAATGTAAAACTATAGAGACGTTAGAGTATATTGTCCAAGAGGTAAAAGTGTCATTGTTAGGGATGGACCAGCCACACTAGTATAAGGGTTGCAGGAAACAGACTAGGAAAGTGAAATGAACATGGTAGGAAAAGTATTAAGGCATAAGTTCGTAGGCATCCTTAAGAAAGTGATCGAAGGCAGAAGTTAAGGCAGATAGGCCCGAGGGAGTGCATTCTGGAGGACAAGGGCAGCCCTTGAGAAGTCTTATGAGCATCCAAAGGAGTTGACAAACAGAGATCATTGGATGAGTGTAGAGAGCGGTAAGGAGTGTGTTTAGAAATGAGTAAGGAGATGTAAGAAGGGGAAACGCTATGAAGAGCTTTGAAAGTAAGATTTTGAAATAATGCCTGAAGCGCACAAGCAGCCAGTGGAGAGGCTGACAGAGGGGAGGGGTGTAAAGCAATGAGAGAGGAAGATAAGTCTGGCAGCAGCATTGAGAGTTAATTATAGAGGGGTAAGATGGGTATAAGGGAGACCAGTTAAGACAGAGTTAAAATAATTGAGTTGGGAGATGAAGAGGGCATGGACAAGAACCTTAGTGGCATCTTGTGTTAGGAAGGGACGGATGTGGGAAATGCTTTTAAAATGAGGGTGGCTGTTTTTTGAGACAAACTGAATGTGCGGTCAGAGTCAAGGATGACACCAAGGCAGCAAGTTTGACAGGATAAAGAGATGATTCCACCACTGACATTAAGGGAAACTGATGAGGGAAAGTTAGCTTTGGTGGGAGGGAATATGAAGAGTTTAGATTTTGAGAGTTTAAGTTTTAGGAAACATGCAGATATCCAGTTAGACACAGAGGCACGGCAATCAGTCACATGGTATAAGACAGAGGGAGAGAGATCGGAACATAATAGGTAGATCAGGATGTCATCAGAATACAGGTGATATTGAAAGCAAAATGGTAAGATTAGTTTGCCACGTGAGGTAGTGTAAAGAGAACAGAAGAGGTCCTAGAACTGAGCCTTGGTATACACTGACTGAGAGGGTAAGGTGAGGGGAAGTGTTACTGGAGAGGGAGACTCTGGCGGTTAAATAAGAAAGGTAGGATGTGAACCAGGATAGATCGTGAAGAGTTTGAGGGAGAAGAGGGTGGTCCATGATGTCAAAAGCAGCAGAAAAGTCAAGCCCTTGGATTTAGCAGTGAGTAGGTCATTAGTAAAGGTGATCTCAGTACAATGTTGAGTATTGAAAAGGGTCGAGTAAGGAGTTGGAGTCAAGAAACTTAGTTAGTTGGGTATAGACAATTCTTTCAAAAAGCTTGGAAGCAAGAGGAAATAGAGAGATTGGACAGTGGTTGGACAGATCATTCACGTTGAAGGAATGCTTTTTCAAGATAGGAGTAATGGTAGCATGCTTGAAGTAGGATGGGACAGATCCAGTATAGAGGGAAAGGTTGAAGATATGAGCTAGTGTAGGGGAGGAGGGGAAGGCCAGGTGGAGGACAGTGCTGATATTTCATATCTGAAAGTTTCATTGTATTATTGAAGTATGTGACAATGTCAGAGGCAGTGAACTTAGCGGAAGGGGTAGCTGTGATAGGGCAAAGATGGGATTTGAAGGTAGTGAAGGGACGTTTAAGGTTACAGGAGACAAGGAGGAGATAAGGAGGTGAAGTCGGTTTCCTTGGCAAGGGTAAGAGCAGAATAGCTAATAAATTTAGTGATTCGTACAAAGGCACGAAAGAGGCCAGACCCCCCCAAATCAAATGACAGAAGGAAAGAGATCAGAATTTTCATCCAAAATTCGTGGGTCCACATTCACTCACACTCTTGGGCACTCTCTCACTCTCATTCTTGTTCTCACTCTCATGGTCTCTAAATATTTCCCTTCCCACTCTACTGACCACTTTTGGTTCTGCATCATCTATCTTCTCCCTTATCTTCTATCTTCGTCAGCGTCTACATTTGCCTTCATTTCAACTCTAGGCAATATGGTAGTGCTTGCGGTGATATCCTCTCCCTAATCCTCCAATCGGGGTATAGGACATCACAGCAAGACCCATCATTTTTCACTCACTTGAACTCAGGGCAGTATGACAGTGCTTGCAGTGACGTCCTCTCCCCGATCCTCCAATTTAGGGGGGGGACGTCACAGCAAGAACCGCCATATTGCCTCAAGCAATGCTGATGGACAATGTGTAATGCGGTCAGTGTAAGGACCCAGACAAGTGTATGAATCAACTACATGTCATAGTCTTACTTTGCCTAGACTGCCTATTCTGGATGCCTGTTCTGAGTACTCTCCTTGACAGTGCTACTGATTGCAGTCTGGTGTAGGGAGCCACTTGTGGCCATAAAACGGAGAGCGGATTGCACTGGTTAATAAGACTTCCCTGCTGCCCTTGTCACAAGTAGGGGAGATTTACTTGACAGAGAGGCTGGTGGATTTGTGGAACAGCCTTCCAACAGAAGTAGCTTGAGGTCTACAGAACCCCCTAAGATTGTTTCCTCATCTTTATAACTCTCTACGATAACTTGGCGTTTGGTTGAGATTATTTCAATATATAACTAAAAGTTTTGTTTTAGAGTGATCTAATGTAGTATTTATTTCAGTATAGATATCTCTGACATTGCAATAACCCCTCAAATCTTTGCACTGACTGTTTCCTGGTGAAGTTGCCATTTGCTAATATTTAGTAAGCACCACCTGTTGACTCCTATGCCCAATTAGAACCTTAACCACATTTTCTGGGAACATTTCCAAAATGCCAATTACCGCTTGTTTAAGCCTGTCTGACCCAACAAGTGTAACATCTTTTATTTAACTGCAACACTCCCAAAAATATGTAAGAGGGGGAATTGACTCAACTACTGCAGGCAAACTAATTAATCTTAGTGATTGCTTTTATTTGCCAAAATGTTGTCATGTCACTTCTTTTACTAACCAGTTGATGGCACCAACCTTTGGTTTTCCTTTACTACCCACTATGTTTAATTAGACTAGTCCAAATCTTTTTATTCTTTTACTCCTGGGGACATCTTTCCCCAGATATTTCTCTCTTTTCCCCACATCCATCTACAACACTACCTCTCCCTTTTTCCATACCTCATTCCTTCTAGATTATAGGCTTGTGAGCAGGGCCCTCTTTACCTAATGTATCAATTTGTCTTACTGTGTAATTTTCTAGGTTTTTACCCCTTGAATATACTGTATGCGTTTTATGAAACACTGCAAAATTGTTGGCACAATATAAATAAAAGATAATACTACTACTACTACTAATACTCCTACTAATAATACGTGTCTAATAAATTCCTCAATAAATGTTCATTATAAACACAGTGGACTAACTTGAGATTGTGTTTCAAGTTGTTTACTCACAGATCTGTCAGTCCATCCATTAATTAATCCTAGACATACAGTATTTGTGTCTTTATATAAATGACATGAACAAATATATAAACAGAGGACTGAATATATCAATAAATAATATAATATACTCATTCATGAAAATAATTTGGAAATTTTTCTTTTTTATTAAATCAAACATAAATTTCCAATCGTGATGATATAAAATGTGATATAATAAAACAAATAACTGATTGTGAAATATAACATGCACTAAAAACATATGTACAATATGCATGGAAATTATTTTTTTAATATTACCCTGCTGACCCTGCTGTTGGTTTGTTTTTGATTGGCTTTTACATCTGTGTGAAGGAGTATGATGCAGGGGCGGCAGATGAATAAAGATTGTTTTTTGTTTTTTTTAATTATTGCACCTTTTTACATTTGTTGTTTTGAATTTGTTTTTGAAAAAGGAGAAACATTTTCTGAGAACAATATTTCTTTTTTTCTTTCAATTAGCTAAAAAAAAGCTAAAAATAATTAGTCCCTAAAAGAGTGCTTATGGAATTCTCTTTCAAGTCAATTCAGGTATTCCTTACCAATGCCTAATGCACTTGCTGGCTTCCTATTTGACTTTCATTAACCAGCCTTGTTCATTGAGAGAACAGTATGTTACATAATGTATTTTACTAATGAGGGCCTATTTAATTGATTGTCTGATTGGCAACATACCTGCTAATTGCAATGATAAAGTGAATTGGCTGAGCCTCCCTAGTGGGTTGAATGGCATTGAGGACATGCAACAAGGTCATTCAAGTCTGTCTGTCATATATATGAGCTTTATGTTTAGAAACATTAAAATATGATAGAACAGATACAATAGCTATATGTTTGGAAAGAATCTGAAGAAAACAAAGTACATTAAATTGTTTCTGTGAAGTTAGGTGCTTCTGATTAAAAGTAGAGAGACATCATCTGCTGGCATGACTAGTTAAATCCTTAACTTCCCTAGAGAAACACTACTATGAACTGGCATTCTCCAATGAATGATTTCTCTGTACCACCATGTGAAAGCAGCACCATGCCCTCACACCCACCATTAAATATTAGGCCTACCTAAAGACCCCAAACTCCAATGCATATGTACCGTCACAAGCTCTACAAGCTTTGTTGTCCACCCTAACTCTGCTTTGTCATGATGAGACAACATTAATATATGTTGTTATTTAGCAATGGGCTGTAGAAGCATTTCTCTGAATCAATAAATAATATACGTTTGAAGAGTCTTTATCTGGTAAGGTCCTACTGCTTTCGTGATATAAAATATAAAACCTGTCGCCAAACATGTTGCCAAGAATCTTCGTGTTTGTCTTCGTTTACTTATCTCCCTGGTCCCTTCCCCATCTAGCCTACCTTATCTATGCAGCATTGCAGGGGTTAACGGGAGCGGAAATCCGTAGGTTCGCCGTCAGGAGTTAAAGGGCTGTGCGAGCTTGCCAGCTGACACACTGCTACCGTTCCAAGGGCACTCCTCGTCAGACTTCTCAGAGTCAGACTCTGATGGCACAGCAGTAGGTCTAGTAGGTGTAGGAGGCTGCCTTGGAGGCATGTTAGCTCTCATTTTGGATAGGAAAGATTCCATGGAGGTGGAGAACTTTGACTCCAACCAAGCCATAAAGGTATCCTGAGAAGAGGTATTGTCCTGGGACATGGTGAAAGGAACACAGATGCTCATCTAGACTATGGCAATATATATGACAGGGGCTCACCCCAGATAGATCTATATATATATATATATATATAGACAGGAGGGCTCACCCTATGGCCGTATATATAGGACCTCATCCTGCAAATTTCAGGTCAGGAGATCCGGAATGGAAGCAGTGATTCACCCAGGTAACACTAATGGCATAGGAGGGAGGCTCACCCTCCAAACAAATGATCCGGAGAACAGCCGAAAACGAACAGTCCACGAGGAAACACATGTTGACAAATGCCGAAAACACCGGAAAAAATAGTTAAAATGGCGTCCGGATCTAGTGACTCGTGAGATCCGGAGCCCCAAACGAAATGTCCGCTACGAACCACAGAGAAAATGAGGTTCGCGGGGACAGCAATATGGCCGCTGCGGCAAAATAGATAGAAGAACAAGATGGTGGCGAGATCTCGCGATGCAAGACCTCGTCGCCCAAAAGAAAGATGGCCGCCGCAAAGGAATAAACCGGGAATCGCGCACAAGTGCCCAGCCAAGAAGCGCGTTCATAGAAGGAGATAAAACGCTGAGGAGAAGAAAGGGTGCCGGGACTGGCATCTGGGGGTGCCCCGGGAATGGGACAATGAACGCCCCCCCCGGAGAGAAACAGCCAACGCAAAGAAATAAATCGATATGAAAAAGAAATAAATAAAACGAAAGTATGGATAATGGAAATATGTATAGAGTAATACGAGGTACAAGTAAAGGGGGCAGGAAAACCAAAGGCACTAGAACAGATATAGTAATAAACGCAACACAAGGTAATAAGCAAATAACAAAAACAAAGCACCACGGTAGAATAAATGGATAAATAAAGCAATAAATCAGATAACAAAGCACCAAAGGAGCAAATGATCTGACCTGTAGCTACGGTGAGCAGCAAAGAAAGAGGAAGAGGGGGAAGGTTTAGGGGTTTATATACCTCCTGTGTGATGTTCTATTGGTTGTTTCACTGTTTTACTTTAACCCTTTCATTCCTGCTGTTGGTGAGAGTAAAGGAAGAGAGGCAAAATAGGAAGCCTCCTGTCTTGCCTTAAAATTTATCATATCCAGTGGCTGTACTCTGAATTAATATCTAAAAACAAATATGTTTCACACACAAAGAGAAATAGATTTTACAAAAATTACAGCATTACTCGCCATTTTTGAAGACTGTCAATGCGCGCTATTGAGAGAAAAATTAAACACAAATAGAAGAAACTAGTATAACAATTTAAACAGTATTGAAAACATAAAATCAACAAACCATAGGACATGTTCTCTTGCTTTTCTACAGTCAAAGAAAAATTATTTCCATAGCACTAATGTTTGTATTTTGCGAAATTAAATTAAAATGATAAACAATCTAATTTAATTGTGGTTTCATTTTTTCATTCCACATATCTCTGTCAGCTATAATTAGTAGTTTTATATAATAATTGTTTGTCAAGAAGCATATTGCATGCCAGCTGTCACTGAAAGCTCTGTTCAATAAGAGTTTTGCCAGAGGCATGTAGTGAAAGAAATAACAATATTAATATAGCTCTGGAAACGTCTTGTGCAGTCATTAATTTAAAGCAGGTAATTATGATACCTTCATATACTTGGTTTCAAGTATATCTATGTGTGTGTGTATATATATAGGATATATATATATATCTATATCTATATATTATATATATAGATATATATATATGCAGTTGCGACTCTAGGAACAATATATAGGGGGACACATAAGATACCACAGTCAAAACTGAGGGGGGCACTAATAAGATCCACCACTAAATAATGCCACTGAAAAAACTAAATAAATATATATAAATAAGATGCCAACATACCAGAGTATTGCAGTATGCAGTGATACCTTTTTATTTCATTAACATAATACTTAAAAGACAAGCTTTTAAAGGTTTTCTGTCTTCATTAGGTACTGCTTCATACCTGAGAAAGAGAGGAAAACTATTGAAAGCTTTTCTTTATAGATTACAAAATAAGTGCTGAGTCAGAGCAACAGGCTCTCGCACTGCCTGGTTGTTATTTTATTGACACTGCCCTTACACACTGCCTTTACACATGTGCCCATAAACACACAGATACACTGCCTTTACACGCACCTGCCCATAAACACACATATACACATACACTGCCCGTACACACACCTGCCCATGAACACACATATACAGATGCACTGCCCTAGTGCCCTTACACATGCCTACCATTGAACACATATATTCATACACAGCACTCACACACTCACCTATGTGAACCCACCTACCTACCCATGAACACATATATACATACAGCCCTTTCACATGACTGCCCATACACACACTGCTTCTACAAACATACCCATGCCCATACATACACATATACACATACACTGCCCTATCATACTCCTGTCCATGCACACACCAGCTTAAAAACACACATTTACCTACACTGCTCTTACACATACCTGCTCAGACACTGTCAGGGTTCAGCCCCAGCCCTGCAAAGTGCCAGGTGTGGGCACCCCTTTAAGTGGTCTGCCTGGAGTTGAACTCCTCTCCACAGCTTGCTGTCCTGTTTATTTCTGTCTGTAATTTATGTACCTTTGCCCTCTTTCCTTTCTACATCTGAGGATCTCAGCTCCTCGCTCCATCCCCTGTATTCCTTGCCTTGTTCCCTGTCCTTTGTGGCGTCCTGTACCATGCTTGTATTATCTGGCTATGTATATAATCAATGTTCTGTGTATTTATGTTCAGATGTGTTTTGTTATACCATTACCCAGCCTCCCTCACCTGAAGCCTAGACAACTCACACCTGATCTAATGAACAGGCTCTATATCCCTGCCTCCCAGTAACAGAGGGGTGAGTTCATTAAGTTCTTTGAAGCCACAGTTCATGCCAGACGCTGGATCTGTCTGTTGGATTTACCTCCCTGCCTGTTACCTCTTTGACCCGGACTGCCTTTTGGATTTACCCTTTTGCCAGCCTCTTACCTGTTTGACCCGGACTGCCTACTGGATATCCCCTTTTTGCTTGTACCTTTCCCAGACCCTTTTGAATATTTACCTGGACTTTTCTACCCTCATACTCCCCAGCAGTCTGTATGCATGGTATGCCTCCTACTCTGCTGCTTCTGGTGAGATGTCTTGCTTTGCTTTGTGTAATATAACCTATAACCAAACATTCCGCTTGTGTCATTTGTGAAGTTTGTTTTAATCACTGCGTTCTTACACTCCTGCGCTCTGGACTCCAACATCCAGTTAAGGGCTGCAATATGATGGGCCTGACAGACACACACACTGACCTTACACACACACACACTAACCTTACAAACACACACCAGTTTACAAACATATATATATATATATGTACACACATACACTGCCCCGCTCCCTAATATTGGGCTGGTTGGAAGGAGATCATGACCTCCCCGACCAGCCCTGCTCATCAGGCGCCCACCGAGCAGGACTGGTGGGGGAGATTGCAATGTTGTAGCTGCCTCGGCACGGCCCTGAAGACCGGCCCAGGGAAGGTGGCCTCTCCGGTTGCCCCTCCCCCTATAGATATGTTGCCGTTTTAGGGGCTTTGTGGGGAATCACATTGCTGTCAGCAATGTGAGTCACCATGGGGCCCCAAGAATGCAGGGCACTTGGGCAACTGCCCACTGTGCCAATACATTTAGACAGGGTTCCAAATTCAGTGGGGGCAAGGAATAATCTAGCGAGGGCAATTGCCCCCTTGCCCCCCTGTAGAGATGCCTATGCATATATGTATATATATATATATATATATAATGTTTCTTTGAATTAAAATCATTTTCTAAAGATGTCATATAAATGTCATACAACTACACCTTTGTTTAATATTTTTGTGACTTCCTCTTTTTTACAGAAAGGTGCAGTTTTATGACGTTTATCTTTAGAAAATGAATTTAATTCAAAGAAAAGCTAGATCATAATACATGATACATAATCAACAGTTGTCTGTCATATTTGATGCAATTATTGTGCTAGGGTTACTATATAAAGTAACAGGGATTAATGTACACAAAATAGATGTATATCTGTCCTCTAAATAATGAATTTGATGCCAGCAGTACTTATCACAGTTTAGAAGGCCTTCTGGCATCTGTACATTATTTATTAACAAAACCTCATCATCTATATGCTCGTGACATTGAGGGCAGCTCCACAACTTTAAATATAGACAAAAAAAATGCATAGGTTTTAGGATGATATTGCAACGTATTATATATTGCTAGTTTTTATATTACTATTTATTTTATTTATATTCATATATATTATATAATTATTTTATATTTTATTAATATAATAATTATATTATATATCGATATTAATAATTATATATATATGTATATTTACATATTTATTATATAATGACTAAAAAGAAGATTTTGTTGAGTGTCCACTTTCTGTCTATGCAGCCTGTGGTGGTGTGCTGAAAGATTATCCCTTAGTCTACTGGTGCCCTTAAGATTTTGGGATCAAGAAGACATACATACAAATATTTTTATTGTATCTTATCTACGATATCCTCAATTATTTTCAATGATAGTAAGTTCATTTAAAAGTCAAAACTTTTTTAAAAAAATTCTGATGCTAGAAGGTGGTGCCTGAACAAGTCCACCCAAATCCTTTAATGTTGACACTATCTTTAATAAATGGGTAGTAAATGTTATGGCCTTTTCTCATATTTTTGAGTTTCCCTACTATTTAACCACTAAAATATATTATTTTTATTATTATTTAATGTTTTATATAGCGCCATCAGATTCTGCAGGGGCAAGGACATAACAAATAAGCTTACAATATAGGGTGCGATTAGGGTGTGTTATACAAGAGGGTGTGTTATACAAGAGGTAAAAGTGATATAGTTAGAGCCACACTAGTATAAGTATTGCAGGAAAGGGGCTAGGTAAGGTAAGCTAAAGGGTGATAAGGTGGAAGTGTGTATACATCCTTAAAGTGGGTCTAAGGGTAATTTTTGAAGGGCTTAAGGCAGAGGGAAAGACAGATAAGCCTGAGGGAGGGAATTTTAGAGGACAGGGGCAGCCCTTGAGAAGTCTTGTCAGTGTGCATGCAAACTAGAAACCAGAAGAGAGGACATCATTGGATGAGCGGAGAGACCGGTTAGGAGTGTATTTAGAAATTAGTGAGGAGATGTAAGTAGTAGAACTACTATGAAAAGCATTAAAAGTAAAAGTCAAGATTTTAAATTGAATCCTGAAGCGAACAGGTGTTAGCAAAGCGATGGGGGGGAAAATAAGTCAGCATTCATGATGAATTGTTGTCAGGATCCACAGGGATATAAACCAGCAACCTTGTGGATTCCAGGTGAATCACCTATCCACTACTACACTAGGTGTGTCTTGGGTTGCTGTTTCCTTCTGCCTCTCCTTGGCCTTGTTATTCCTGCATGCTGTTGACATGCCTGCCCCTTGTTCGGGTATTATCCCATACTCAGTGGTAGAGCATTGTGTTCCTGGCCCTGTATACTGAGCCACTGATTTGCTGCATCTGATCCGGTTTCTGTGTGTGACCCTTGGCTTTGGACTCTGACAGCTTTCTAGTGTTTGTCCCTTGGTACCCCATTAATCGTGATATTCTGGTTTCAGACCTTTGGTTTAGCCTGTGACTATTCTTTGTATCATCCTTTGTACCGTACATTGGTCAGAATCCACTACCGCCTGTTGTCTGTTTCCTGCTGGTCAGCTGCCACCTGCCAGCGTACCTGCCAGAGGGCTTCCAGCCATGTGACCTGCTAGAGGGCTTCCAGCTGTGCTCCTGCCGTGTGCCCTGCCAAAGGGCTTCCAGTTCCACGCCAACCTGGCCACTGAGAACTTGTTATTCCAAGCCTGTTTCCTGCCTTTATTAAGCTTGTCACCCCAAGTTTATATCCTGCTCATGACCAGAACAACTATAAATGCCACCTAAGAAGAAGACTAGGGCTAAAGTGGAGAGCAGCCCTGAACTGGATTTATCATTAGTCTGCCTTCGGCCATGCTCTGAATCCGAGCCTCCCCCTGCATCGAGACTCCTACATGATCTGGCACCCAGTGCCCTTACAATTGTAGGGGGGCAAAACGGGTATGAGGGAGACCAGCTAAGACAGAGTTACAATAATCGAAGAGATAATGAGAACATGAATAAGAGCCTTAGTGGCATCTTGTGTTAGGAAGGGACAGATGTGGACAATGTTTTTACGGTGAAGAATGTGAGGATTCTCTCTGCCTCGACACGGACCCTGACAGAGATTGATGGACCTCAGGAGAAAGAGTTTCTTCGAAGCCAAATCGCTCTAAGACTTAGACAACCGCTCTGAGGAACTTGGCTTGGGAGGAACAGGGACTTCAGTCTCCGTGGCAAGGGGCAGGGCAAGTTACACAGCAGAGCCACTTGGCCTGGGAGACCATTGGCCTCCCAGCTCCAGAAGTTTAAGGTCTTTTCAAGTGACTCTGTTGGTCGCTGACACTGAGCTCCTCTGGTATCAACCAATGAAGAGCAGCTGCTTCAAATATTTACCTTTAACTAATGATGCTGTAACTACGGACAGCTGCCCTTCATTGGTTCATGCCAAAGGAGCTCAGTGCGGGCTACCAATAGAGTTGCTTATACGGACCTTTAACTCTTGACGCCGAAACTTGGCCTGAGGAGGTTCAGGGGCCTCCTCCAAGCAGCTGCCCTTCATTGGTTGATGCCAGAGGAGCTCAGTGCTGGCGACCAATAGAGTCATACGGACCTTTAACTCCTGACGCCGAAACAGGAGTTCCAGGAGTTAAAGGTTTGTGCGAGCGACCTGCTCCTGGCGGGTACTCGGCACTTACCTTGTCCGCCTCCAGTGCGCCGCCGTTCTCCTGAGCACCAGTGTGTAGCGGGCGCTGGTGAGGGCTCCTCCTCCTCTGTGTGTCCTCTTCGTTTGCCGGGACGGGAACAGAGGACAGGCGCGCTCACCACGCCCCCCTATTACCCCTGCCTCCATGGCGACGAAAGGACGCACAGTGTGTGACGTCATTAACCGGGGGTGGGGCGAGAGAGTGCGGGAGGTTTAAAACCGACCACTGACTTCTATTCAGTGCTCGGTTATCTTGTATGCTGAGCTCACTGCTATGAGCAGCTATCATTCAGTGATTCTATTGTATCCTGCACTGCTACCTGGGGTACCTATACCTTGTGGGCCTGGTCTACTACACGGCGTTCACTATTCTACCTGGTGTACTTATACCTCGTGGGCCTGGTCTATTACACGGTGCTCACTATTCTACCTGGCGTACCTATACCTTGTGGGCCTGGTCTACTACACGGCACTCATAATTCTACTTGGCGTACCTGTGCATCAGTGGGCCTGATCTACTACATGATGTTCCTGTTCTCCTGTAAGCCTGGGAGACTAAACAGTATACTTCTGGACTTTTTGATCTGATGTAGCCTTATTGTCTTGTGACTTTAATCCTGCTACCTAATAAATCTGTTTATTCACCACCATACTCTGCATACTGGGTTCCTTCTTTGTTACCAACGTTAAAGTTGTAGCCCTTTATGTTACGCTTAACCAGAAAAGCATCCAGACCATTTTTTAAGAATATCCACAGTCAGATAATACATCGGGGTCTCAACAGACATAGACTTTAAGAAGGGAGGATAAGAACCATTTGGCCCATCTGGTCTGCCCATTTTTCCTAGTGTAAGACTCAGGTCTAAAGAGTGCTTGATCTCATCTTAGATGCAAGCTAGCTTCGTACATATCCCAAGCATGTTTAAATTCTTATACTGTTTTACCCTCTATAACATCTGATAGGAGCAGACTGAATACACCCCAACCAATAAATTGTAACTAAAACTCCTATAACCTCTAAGCTTTTACTTTCTCTTTAAACTGAGTTCATTTGTTCATTTTCCATTTAATGGCCTTTATTATTTTCTCTTCACTCAAAAGGCTGGCACACCTGCACTGGTATTATTAAAAGTATATGTAGAAAACTGAAAAAAGTTGTTACGGAAAATGTGCTTTGTTTACAACCTTTTAGCGGATCCAAGATTCTATTCTCTTTGTTTGAACTCAAGATCAATATATAATGACAGAATAGGTAGATAGATACTTAAATATATATATATATTAGATGATAGATAAAAATAATAATAGGTAGAGATAATAATATTAGAGATTCATAGCATAATTACCTAGCCCCCCCCCACCTTGCCAACCCCATAACATGTAAGCCGCTGGCAAACTGCCAGTTGTAAATTACATATGCAAATAGAGGTTCAATCATATGCTTTCACTGAAATAGTACATCTGAAATTACATTAATGAAAGGCATTATTGTTAATGGAATTTATAATAACCACATCATAATTTAGGTAGTGGAGATGGGCAATTAAAAACGTCCCCTGAGGGTATGAAAATAGATATTTCCACATTTGTGCTAAAGCACATAAAATATGCCTTTATGAGTTATGAAAATATCCACAGAATACACATTTATGTCAGATTCTATGTAATCTCTCATGTAAAGAGAGGATAATATATATTCCATTATCTATTAAACTACATTGTCATGGAAGTGGAATGATTTTTTCTATAAAGTAAAACTATCTTTCAAACTTTTTTGGCATTTTGATGCATTCCTTTTGAAAAAGACTAGTAAGACTAACTACTCACTAACGTTCTGGTACTATTTAATTATGGAAAATATTTTTTTAAATATTAAAAATTAAAGAAACCATAATGTATAAAGTTTTGCTTCATTGCACAAAAATATAACTGCTATGTTCAGTCGTGTCCTCTAGGATGTGCTCCAAGAACAAAAAACAGCATTAACTTGATCTTATGAAGTTAACTCAGCTTCTTTAAATGGGATGTTCATCGAAGAAAATAAAAATGTCAGTTGTACAACTACAACTGAGACACACGATTCCTGCAGGTAGGGAGTGGGCGCAGGGGCACAGGCATGCTTTTTGGAGCCAATGATGGCACAGACAGGCTGTTTGGGGAAGTGACAAGTTGTTTGGTGGCAAAGATGGTGTTTTCTAACTACACCTGACCCACATGATTGCATTTGCAGATTCATATTATATATATATATATATACATATATATATGTGTAATATATGAAAACATTTCATTTCTGCTAAATATTCCATGGTCAACTAAGTGGCACTTTTAGAGGCATTTAGCAACAGCAACAACTCGGCCATAAAAAGGAAAACCTGCAATGCCACAGAGCAGGGGTCACAGAGTGGCGAATAGTGAGGTGCATGGTGCATAAAAGTCGCCAACGCTCTGCTGATTTAAATCTTCAACTGCATTAATATCAGCACAAAAACTCTGTAGTGGATGCTTCATAGAATGGATTTCCTTGGCTGAGCAGCTGCATGCAAGCCTCAGATCACCAGGAGCAGGGATCGTGGTATGAAGCCATTTGTCAGGGGTTAGTGAAGGGAAATCTGAATGCTTTAGCATACCAAGACATTTTTGGACAATACTAGTCTTCCAGGTTTTCTATTCCAGTGTGACTGCCACAGTCACCATTCCACATGGCACACAAGGTAAAACCCTGAATGATAAAAGGAGTGTGACTGAAAGGCTGTGTCTTTCTGTAAAATAAAAACTTGCACTGGATAGACAAATCAAAGAAAGAGGACAACAGAGTGTCTATGTCATCAGAAAAAGGTTTTAATCTAAAAAGCATTGTACACTGCTACTTTGTTGTGTTAAAATTGTTAATAATAACATAATACACATAATAAAATGCACTTTGTATGATATTTATAAAATAACTTTAGAATTAAGCTCTTGCTCAGTTTATTTATCTCTCTATCTTACATCTCTATCTTAATTTAAGGGAGGTGATCCTTGTGGTACCTTACTACAGTATATTGGTCTACAGGTTAAAATATTTTAAGAACTACCACTACACAGAAGTGAAGGTGCATTATAATATGCCCCTGTTGACATTGACTTTTTGTGATCAGTTGGATAATACAGTGAACATAACTAGATGATTTTTTAAGAATAACAGTTTATGGGTCATTGTGTCTGATAGGTTCCAAAGGCTATTGATAGTTAGGATATATTTTAAATTTATGATTATTCTCCTGAATGTGATATATTAAGCTTTGTTTTCTCTCCAACATCAAGGACATTCTTTATGTAAAAAGTAACAAATGCTATTACATTGACAGTAAGCTTAATTGCATATTTTCCATCTTGTTCTGTTACTAGGACAAAATAGTCATTTTTTACTTAGCTCTTTCATTAACGAAGATGCAATATGATTAGTTGATTGATGAATGAATTTGTAAAATGCGTGTAATACAATGTTTGAACTAGACTGTAAATATGTATATAGGCAAGGTCTCTTGGGTTGAAAAAAAACCCATTAATATTATTTAAAAAAATGTAATGCCATGCTTTCCCAAAGCTTTTTAACCTCTGTATAAAGTTTTTCTTTTTAGGTCAAATGTGCTTATGTTCATTGCTCCAAATAGTAAGTGAAATACATTTCAACATAGTAAGAGCAAAATGTTAAAATAAAAAATAGAGGATTTAAAATCTCCGTAATAAAAAAGTAGTAAGTGTTGTGTGTCTTCATCATCGTATACGTTTTGCCGCCGGCATGTTCGTACGTTCAGTATTTGGGCTGAACAACGAAAACGCACCCTTCGTGTTCGTTTTCATGTTTGCCCGAATACCAATGCTGAGAACCCTGTCCGTAAGTTTTCCATATAGCATTATTGTACATTTACATAATGTTCCTGGCAGGAATGAAGGCCCCGCTTTGGAGCTTCCAACTTAAGGGAGTAGTATGGGTACTTTAACTAAAAGGAAGAGTGAAAAGGGGGAGTAGTAGCTCTCTTGTAGCAGTAATTAGGGAGAAAAGGTTTCATGATGCAGAAGAGGATATATAAATCAGTCAACATGCATCTATGTTGATGACCATTCATTAAGCAAGTAAAGGTTCACGAGAAAGTAAATATTTCAAAAGATTTGCCCACAATAATGCTTAGCACATTTAACATATACAAACTATTATTGAATATGGATACTTATCATGAAAGGCTATCAATAAAAATATAGTGGTACATTTCTATATTTACCTTTTATAATCAATTATATGATATGTATTTTAACTTTGAATTCTTAGATTAGCTTAATTTTATCTTTATATTTTTTATAGATTAGGTTAATGAGTAAGAAATCACATTATGTTAGGGACCTTCCATTTTAGGAATATAAAAGCAATATAC
Organism: Spea multiplicata; assembly: GCA_009364415.1. Lineage (NCBI taxonomy): Eukaryota > Metazoa > Chordata > Amphibia > Anura > Pelobatidae > Spea > Spea multiplicata. The sequence goes on from VKOC01027991.1 coordinate 22,800, forward strand.
ATATAAGAGGTTTTTTTGACTATTAGGTATGCTTAGATTAAGTTCTTTTAGCAAGAGCATTAGGTAAGGAAATGGTTAAAATAGTCTAAGTTCAGATAAGTCATCAAAATCAAACAGTTAAAGAATAAAGTGGTTATCAAACATTGGCATGGTATTATGTTAGGGGGCTTTGTGTGGGACATGAACATACCTGGGAACTCTCCGGGTTTGATCCGGAGATTGCCGGGTGAAGCACTGGCTCTCCGGTTCTCCTGGTCAAAACCTGAATCCTCCGGGTCGCAAGGTCTTGACATGCCCCACTTCCCGCCCATTTTCCCCACCCATTTTCCTCCCACTGATGTGGGAATTCCGTTTCCTGCCTATTCGTTTTGGATAGAAATCAGAGTACATTCTTAATTTGTCGATTCATTGTCCGATGCCCATATTTATACTTACTTTCTCACACTCTAATTTTCGTTCACCCTCTCTCTCATGCTCTATGAATGTCTCTCCACCTACTCTGCTGACCACTTCCATGTCTCAGAACTCTGCCTCCATTCCTTGCATCTTCGTGTTCTGCATCTACGTCTTCTCCTTTCTCCTCTTTTCTATCTTCTCTTTTCTCTCTTCTTTCCTCTCTCTTCATCCGCATTCCCGCAAACATTAACCTCCTGGCTCTTTCGGCCAAATGTCCTCTCCCCCGATCCTCTAATCATAATTAGAGATTTTTGTAATGAAGTTAATCTAATGAAAAATGTGTAACTATATATTATACTTATTGTTTATTTAATACATTTTACTTGTTGATATAAACATCTTATATATATATATCCACCTTCCTTTTTGAATTTTTAATATGCCTTGTGAAAAAACTTGTTATATTAGTCACCTTTTTTATTTTATATGGTTTTTGGTTATACATATTACTGTAGGTTTAATCTTTTTCGGGGGAGGTATTCAAAGAGTATGCAAAGACTAATGATATGTATGGCAATTTACTGCCTATGAAACACATTTGGTGTGGTCTGTCTGTCCGCATTTCGGTGTACATGAAATACTGCAGCAATAAACCTTTATTTTTGTATGAATATACTTTTTGAGAAGCAGAGTGCTTTGTTTTTTGAGCTTTACTCTGGTGAATTCCTGTGGATAACACCCCAAACCATTTTAAACTAAGTAAAATTATTTATTACTCAAGTTGGTTTTGTTTGTTTAATTGTGCCTCCCGCTGTACACGATTATTCCAGTTTATGAGACAATTTTACTACAGAGCTGTAAATCACATAATTTCCTATTATTTCACACACAGACGTTTAAGGGTGTTTACTCCCTTTAAAATCTGTTGAGGTTATTTTTGGATATAATATAAAACTTAAGGACTAAACCAGTGATATAGAAACTGCCTTTATCTACTTCTGAGAGTTTGAGAGTGCAGAAAGCACCTAGACATGTCTATATCAGCTGTTCTTCTTTTCAAAAATTGACTATAGTCTTTTTTTTTACACATATCTTTGCGCTCGCTTTTTACAGTATAGTACATATTATTTTAATATCCTTTACGTCTACTCTTTGGGACACAAAATGTTCTCTCTACATCTCTGCTTAGCTTCTTAATGTGAATCCTGTGGTACATATTATTCCTAAATTTAAACCGTTGCTTAGGAGTTACACTTTTCATGATTTGCTCCGCTGGGTCAGATAGAATAAATCATATTCCCATTTTCTGATAAAGAGTGATGTGCACAAGTCTGTGTGCATGAGACCCAAACCCATCTCAAGTGTGTGCTTGTGTTCTCAACTTATTCAAGAGATTGTTTACCTAGACTACTAAGTACAGAGCATATCTCTAAAAGAACATGACCTGACCAACGATAGTAAAATCATTCAGTGTGTGGACTTGAAGAGGATACGCACAAAAATATATACACACGTGACCAACAGCTATAGGGAAAATATACTCTTGCAATATAATTGCCTGTACAGTGATTGAAGTATAATTTGTCTGTATTATGAATGCTGGCAAGTAAATCAAAACAGAAATAGGTTAGCCAAAGTATCACCAATAAAATAACAAAAATACCTTGGATGAAGCTCACCATCCACCTAGGCATTGAGGGAGGGAGTTTTTTAATGTATTTTATGTTTATGTTTTTTATTTAAAACACAATTCTCACCATCCCACAGGTTAAGGGTTTGGAGGGAAAGGCATGTATTTGGGTCTATTCCTCTCTAAGGATTTTTTTGGAACTTTAGCCTCCCCAAATCCAATGGGCATGAGATGAGGGTGGAAAATATGCTCCCTTCCCAAGGTATTTTATTCATTTTTTATAATGCATTGGGGATTCCACTGGCAATAGGATGTGGTCTGATGAAAGCCATTTTGTGAGCTCCATGAATCCTATAATTTTTATAACTTTAACACACCCCCATCAACTTTATCAGAGGATGAGGGTGAGAGGGTATAGTTTTATTGTATTGCCTACTTTAACCCTAACATCCCTGTCTTGGTTAATAGGGAGTCCTGTATACTTCTTCCCCTACTTCTTAGTGAATCGACCTAAACATTTTTGCCAGCAACACTTGTAACATTGTGTAAAAGCAGTAATTTGAGGGTTGCTTGCTAGCCCCTTAAAAACGTTCTAAAATATTTTTGTATATGATTTAGCTTTCAGATATGCCATAACTGTAATTCTAGAGACTTCAATTAGTACATAAACTCAGAAATCTAGCTTCGCTAAGCTAGGGTTTTTTTCACTATAGATGCAGAGGCCTACTAAGTTTAGTTCAGGAGACTGAAATGAATTTACAAGCAGTCATTCAAGTATCAAGAACTTCCCTGCCATTAAAAGCAAAAAAATGTTTATAAATTTACTTTTGATAAGTCCAAAACATCACATCTTGCCAACGACATTTCTGATAATGTCAGTACTATATATTAGCAGACAATAATTCATGTATTGCAGGTTTGGTTCCACAGAGAAATTTGCTGTTTTTAATATAGTGCCATGATTGAAGTTACTATTTTGTAATGGTTTATCATCTTGGTTAAGTGACAGAGATAAAATTATTTAATCGTCTAGTGGAATATTGCAAAGTAGATTGCTTATAGGACTGTAAATTTACTAAGCAGATGGAAATGGGTCAACTCAGATAAAATCATAAATAGAATTTCCATCAAGACTGAAACTCTGATTATCTTGCTTATTACTCAACTTTACAAAACAAATAAAAGAGGGACTTTTGGAGAGATTTCTTTAATATGCAAAATGAGTCTGAGAAATGCTCTCCTGCTGGTATTTTATGGAAAACCTGACTGAATGATAAACATGGAGCTCCCAAATCTACATTTAGATGAAACTACTTCAAGATGTATGATATGGTTCACAGGTTCAGTAAAATAGAGAGTTGTACATAAGGTTTCATGTCCTTAGGTAACAAACTGTACAGAGTTACAGTAGAGAATTCTACTTTATTTGAACTACTGCCATAAATTTATATTCAATTCAGGTGCTCAATATGTGAACATTTGTTTTTAGTTACTCCAAAATGATATTTTGACAATGTTGTTATTGTCATATGGAATATAAATAGGTAATTCTTGCAGCAGGCCATACAATTTATTATTTTTGCCCTAAATATGTGGTTAGGAAGTTCCACCAAAATATTCAACAATACACCGATCAGCCATAACATTATGACCACTGACAGGTGAAATAAATAACACTGATAATCTTTTTGTCATGGCACCTCTCGGTGGGTGGGATATATATATTAGGCAGCAAGTGAACATTTTGTCCTCAAAGTTGATGTGTTAGAAGCAGGAACAATTGGCAAGCATAAATATCTGAGCAACTTTGACATGGGGCAAATTGTGAAGGCTAGACGACAGGATCAGGGCATCCCTCAAACTGTAGATCTTGTGGGGTGTTCACGGTCTGCAGTGGTCAGTACCTATCAAAACTGGTCTAAGGAAGGAAAAGTGGTGAACCGACATCCAAGTCCCATTGATGCACATGGGGCAAAGGCTGACCCTTGTGGTAAAATCCAACAGCAGGTCCACGATAGAGAATACAAATTATTTTCCCTTCTGTACAATGAGAGGAGCCATGCCAATCTATTGTTTTTCAGCATATATGTGAGGTTCATACCTTGCTTGTTTATTACACTAAGCCTGTGTTATAGTCAATCAATAGTTAACTAGGCATAATTTCAGAGATTAAAACTAAAAAAAATCCGGTATACAAGATGAACAGAAAGTTTGTACATTTTTTGGTTTCTGTTTTCAATTACATTGTCAAGAGCTTCTGCCTGTTAATCAACTGTAGGTTACTTGAGATGCCTGATGCAGAGATTACCTTTATACATGTCCTCTGATTACTTTTTTGTAAGTAAAAAATCATTTGTTTGCTTGTGCTGTGACTGATGCATTGTTCCAATGCAGTACAGGGAGGTCTATGCCTCGTTTAGTTCAGACCTGTGTGCGTCATCTTTCTCACTTGCCTTCTATGGTTGAGCACTGGGATACTGCAACATTGCCAGGTACTGGGTCCATACAGACGACTGTAATGACCCAGACGCTTCTCCTTTAAGCAAGGATAGGATATCTTAACTGGGACCAGGGGAGAGGAACAGAAAAGATGATTCAGGGGAAAGAGGACAAAGGTACATAAGAGACAGGCAAACATGAAGACAGGAACTGGCCTAGGACTATGTGATAACAATTAGCCCACCACTACGCCAAAGTACTCCAATATTTGGTGGGTTCTAAAGCTAAACCCTGCCTACTGAATTACGAATAAGCTAAAACTAAACATTGAACCTAAAAACACAGAACCAAGAAGGACATACCTTTAGACTGCAGACTGAGACAAACATAACAAATGGGTGAGGCACACCTTATAAAGGAGACAGAAGCACAGAACACAGCATGTGGATACCCAGGAATGTATTACAGCATAGGGGAAACTCGAGACAGGAGAAAACTAGACGAGGGGAAATCTAGCGATATGGGGGGAACAAGAGAGCAGCCTGAATGGAGCCTGACAAACATATTCCAGCATACAACACAATACAGCCGCGTGAGCAAGCCAGAATATGAAAGAGGCACAGTTCAGCATATTGGAAATGGTGATGTATGGATGCAGTGAGAGGTATATAAAGGCAAGTGGTTCTTCCGTGATGTCCTCTCGCCATTTTGCCCTATGGTGAACTTCCGCCCAAATCGCCACACTTAAGTGACACCCTCCCTCCACCGATTGGAGGATCAGGTCGTCACCAGAAGCACCGCCAGTTTCGGGAATTTCGGGCCAGGTTATGTCTGCGGAGTTGCAGATAAAGATAGAAAATAAAAGAGAGGAAATAAAGGAGGAAGATAGAAGGTGCGGGTGTGGTCGGCAGCGGAAATGCTTGGCAGAGAGGGTAGGGAAAGTCCCCACTAATTCTGGAAGAAAATTCTATGATTTTGTGTTACTTTTTCATCCGATTTGTGGGGGTCTGGCCTAGTTTTTGTTGTTTTGTACGAATCTCTGAATTTACCAAAATTCTATAAATTTGCAATTCATATGAATCTGAATACACAAGTCTAATAAATAATTAAAAGGCTCATAACTATTATTATGTACTAGATGTGGGTAGAGTGTATGGTGAACTATTACCTAAGTGATGCTGCTAAGTGTTTCTTTTTTACAATTTCAAGGCCAATGTGTATACCTTGAAGTTAAGATGCAGATTTTATAATTATCTTTGTAAACTGTAAAATTAAAAGTTAAAAAAACAAACAATATATATTGCATTAGAAGGGATTAGGCTTTCCCCATCCATGAAGAACACCCTCCGAAATGATGTGGCCTCAGTAGTGACAGATAAATAGCGTTAACTTCCTTATGTTTCACAATGTTATTGTTTGAATAATAGCAAATCTGTAAACAAATTGCCCAGTTTGTAAACATCTTCTCAGGATCTCCAGAAAAAAAACTTAGTTTTTATTTAATTTCAAATATGCAGTAGTTAATTTGCTCAATTCTGTTGGGTGTCATTAGTACACCCATATTTGGTCTGGGGCTTCCTAGTACTTCCCAGAACTCATGTCAGTTATTTCAATCTAATTTCGGAGCAGGGTAGCAGTGTCATGCTGAGGCCATACCTATGTTCTGCCAACCTCACACTGACTCCCTGTCCACTACCACCTACTTCACACCAATCCCCCTAGAGTTTAAATATTACTAAAGAAGGGGTAACTCCAGGTAGCAAACTCTGGACATTTAATTAGACTTGGCTATACCCTATTCAGTTAATTAAATGTTTAATGTGTCTACCATAATGGAAAATAACAAGATATTACATATTTTTAGAATTATTGGCTAGTATTTTTAATGAAAGAAGCATCAAATTAAGTCCAAAGAGTGTAACTTCTTGTCTACAGTGTAAACAAATTCCTCAGGACAGATCTAGGGGTCATTTCACTCAATACCTTTCATGGTTCATTAGTTATATTTACTTCAAGTTGGAATATTATCATTTTTATCATAGTTGCTTTGAAGTCTCTTGCTCTTACCAGGCTTACATTTCATTACTAGTCAAAACTAATACCCTTCTCTACTAATGCAGACATGCGATGTGAAGCTAACACATTCTATGACGGAATAGATAATTTATCATATTTATATTGGCAAGCAGGAAATACAAGCAAATGTTATATTATTCATTCATGCCACCTGTCAGATATATGGCACACAATTCTGATTTCCATTTGTTTGTTTAATGAGCTGTAAGGTATTGGACTAGACCCCTGACTTGGTTATTTTTAAGACTGATGTAAAGTAGCTGAATAACACATTTTTCATATGTAACAACAGTTTTCAGTGAATTACAATGAATATGCATACTATAAATCTCTTTAGTAGAACACATGGTTTAGAGGAAGGAGCAGATGTGACGTAAGAGCAATATTTGATCACCTACTGTAAAGGATCATTCACAAGTAATAATAATATTGGAAGAGCATGTCACTTTACATGCGTTACATCACCGAGGCTTGGCCTGCTGTTATTAGAACTGTTACTGTTATCACTTTATTTTCACCTTCAATGCCCACAGAGCTTGCTCAAAAAAATACAAATAATGGTTCTCATACAAAATGTCCACTGTACAAATAAATTATAATATATACAATAATTGCACATCATAGCAGTATTTCAGGCATGACAGTGGTAAATGTTTCTAGGTTATTTTGACCACAGTGTCCACTGGTGCAAATTGAGTGCATTATTCCCTTATTGATCTGGTCATTATGAAAATATTATCGGAAGTAGGCATTTTTGTGACATCTCTGACCAAATGCAGATTAGTTTTTTGATCTCCACCTAACTAAATACGAGGATAACTATACACTGAGACAGACATTGATTATAGTGCACCACAACCCCTATCACTATACACTAACCTAGACATTGACATGGTAGGCCTCTGCCACTAAAACAGCCTGCCTATGCCACCTTTGCCCCTAAAACACCCTGTCTGTGCCACGGTTGCCACTTAAGCAGCCTACTTGTGCCACCTCTCCTGGATTAACTCGTATCTTTCCAACAGATCCTTCTCTGTGTCTTTTGCTGGCGACTCCTCCTCCTCAAGGCCTCTGTCTGTTGGAGTACCTCAGGGCTCTGTCCTGGGTCCTCTACTATTCTCTATCTATACTCATCGACAGCTTTGGATTCAAATACCACCTCTATGCAGATGACACAAAAATCTATCTTTCCACCCCCAATCTCTCTACATCTGTCTTCTCTCAGATCAGCAGCTGCCTATCTGGTATCTCTTCCTGGATGGCCTCTCACCACCTCAAGATAAATATGTCTAAGACTGAGCTACTTCTAACTCTATTCCCCTCTCTGACCTTTCTATCACTGTTGACGGTGCCATTATCTCTCCATCACCCTCTGCCTCGGAGTGACCCTAGAACCTAACCTTTATCCCTCACATCACATCAGTCTCTAAATCTTGCCACCTCCAACTGTGTAACATTTCCAAAATTTGTTCTTTCCTGACTGCCAGCAGCACAAAACAACTAATCCACTCCCTCGTAATCTCCCGTCTAGACTACTGCAACAACCTACTTACCGGCCTCCCTCTCTCCCGACTATTCCCTCTTCAATCTGTGCTTAATGCATCTGCCCGGCTAATCTATCTCACCTGATGCTCTGCATCTACCGCACCTCTCTGCGAGTCCCTCCACTGGCTCCCCATTCTTAGCAGAATTATATTCAAAATACTCACTCTATCCTACAAAGCTCTCACTAACACATCTCCCCTCTACATATCCTCCCTCATCAGCAAATATACTCCAGC
>VKOC01027993.1:0-32677 GCA_009364415.1 Spea multiplicata
ACTGTAAATTACCCCATAAAACTATATGTTTATGAACAGCAGACAAGTCAAGGTGTTCAACTAGGGTAATTTTGACAGTTTTCAGGCTTTTTAATGACAAGTTTAGGCCACTGACCGATTAATAATCAGTGACTTAAAATGTCACCGACAAGTGATCAGGTAATAATTATGTATTTTTTTTATTAATATTTTTTTCCACAATTACCCTAGATGACCACTCTCTCTTTCTAAGGCAGGGTCATCCAGGGGCTGCCATAATCATCAGATCACTCCTATTGGCCAGGAGTGATCTGATCATCATCAGCCGACTTACTAAACTCACAGCATTTGACCTGGAAGCACCCTGGACATTCAGGTCAGTGCTATTATTTTTTTATATTTTTTTTTAACTCTTTCAATGCTGATGCTCCATTGGAGTACAGCATTGACAGATATTTAGTCCCTACAAGCTTGTAGGGACAAATGTTAACCCCTGCAATGCCGCGATTGTGTCATACACATAGCGGCATTGAAGGAGTTAACGCTGCACTTTCGCTCTCATGGAGCGATCAGGCAAAAGGGGGATGTTGTGTCAGGTCACTTGTGTGGGGACCCAATCAACGCTCAACCCCCTTTCCTGAAGCTGCCTGGGCAGCTAAAAAACGCGGTTTTCCTGCAATCGTGTTTTCAGCCTACAGAATCACTGTGATCACAGGCTGGGAGTGATCACAGGCACGGGGGCGGGCTCGGAGTGGCTGTGCTGGTCTTCCCTGACACCTGGTCTGCAGGGAATATGTAGCCAGGAAGTACCAGGTGCGTCCCGGTCCGGAAGGGGTTAATAATTGTAGCCAAGATAATACATAAAACAAAGGGGTTAAATAAATAAATGCTTACATCTGCTTACAGGACACTGCACGAGTTTGTCTCGAACTACTCAGGAGTCAAGTTTAATAATGCCTCAGTCCTAGTTGTCTGAACACCAGAGAGTCTTCAATAATTCATCCAATACCGTGGTAACATAACTTTGTAGAGTAGTTCCGTGATGAAAATAGTAGCTTCTGGGTATCGAATAGCGGTTTTTGATGTCACACGCACAGTGTCTCACGTGGTCCTTCATTCTCCAAAGGCACAACACTTTTCTTTTTGATTTATTGGGAACAAGTGGTATATCTCTACTGTCTCATCTGTTTAGACTCACAATAGTCATCCAGTACCTTGGAAACCTGTGCAAGAAAGGGCAGGGCACAGCTACCAAGGACAGTGTCCAAAAATTGGGCAAACCATGGCTGTATGTACTCCTACCCATGATGCATATTTGTTTTCAGTTTTCAGCATCACCCCACAAATATGATAAGAAAACCAGCCTGTGTTTCTCCTTTCGATGTTATTAAAGTTTCCTATCTGTTTTCTGGAAGCACTAAGAATAAACCGGTATTTTTCCACGTGCAGCACATTTGAAAGAAGCAATAAATAATGAATTTTAGTGAGGCCTCAGTTAATATCAAGGCACTCTTTCCAAATTCCATTGTCGTCATCATACAAAACACACTCTAGAAATCAATTTGCTACAATCATAATTTAAACCAATCTTCCAGACACTATTTGATGTCACAGGAGCAAACAGTATACTATATTTTAATTAAGTTGCACTTCATTAAAGAATTGTAAATACACCTAAAGTACAGTTAAAAAAAAAAAAAAGAAACCCTCACTCACACTATCTCACAGTCTCACACTGTCAAAATATCTTCTCCACCAACCGCTTCCGTATCCCTGTCTCCTCTAATGCAGCTCTGCATTTGTTTTGCCTCTTTTTTTCTGCATTCTTTCTTGTCTTCCTTCTTCATCTGCTTGTCCCTGCTATCGGCTCTATTAACTTGGCCTCCCAGAGAGCTTATGCAAAAGGGCAGAGCCTCTGCGCACACCCTCTCACCTGATTGGAATAATTGGGAAGAGGCTGTCCACGTAGGGCCCACTGTGGATCAACTATTTTACAGAAATACTCCAAGAGACCAGAATTACGCAGACGGATCCAGGCGAGAAGGTTCTGTCTGCATTATCCTGATTGGACATGACCCAAGAGGCATTCTCTCCCTCATTCCATCAATCAGGATAGAGGGTGTGTGCGGAGGCTCCACCCTTTTGTACAAGCATTTACAGCAAGTGGAGGCTCATACAAAATAGAAGCTTTAAGGCTAAAGATAATGGACTTGGACTGCTGTCGCAAAAATAATATAAGAATAAGAGCTGAAATGAAATGAAATTACAGATCTCCTGACAAGAGTATACTTCTATGATTTACAGGAATGGATTTTGAGAAAAGCATTTAAATGTAGAGAGTTTTCAGGCAGGTATAAAAACATCCTTTTATGCCCTGGTATATTGGCACAACCTGCAGGTCACAAAATTGTGCTGTGATCTCCAAAAAGGAAGAACAAATATGTCCCATTGCTGTTTTCAGAATCTACCTAGGATTATATGAAAACTGGAGAAAAACTCTTATCCAAGGGCAAGACAATTTACTTAAGTCATGTTTGAAGTGTAATGTATCACTGCAAGGAGGAGAGAAGAACATTTATTGTAAGTTTTTCCTTGGCTCAATTTGCAAATTATTTTTTGGTTGATTCTAATTTACCTACACCTGTATACCTGTAATATTATTTTCCTTTTAGTTCTATTGTATTAATTCAGTAACCAACCTCGCTTCAATCAGACCACTGGGACCTTTCTCTTATTCACTTTTTGTTCTACCACACATTCTGATTCCATTCTAGAGCTCAATTCAGTGCCAAGAGAGGCCTAGCCAGGTTTTGGCGCCAAAATGGTGTGACATCACTACGCCACTAGAGGGCACATGGAGCTAGAAGAAGGTCTTCATCTGCCATGCGGCGGGTGCAGAGTGTTGGATGAGGGTCTCCCTCTCCTCCATGGTGGCTGACATGGCTGAGGTTGGTAGGACCTCCCTTGTCTTTGCGGTGGCGGTTGTGAGTAATTAGAATCTGTCTGTATTAATACAATATTTAATACATATTGATATTAAATTGGATTTCAGATATTGGATATAAAACATGCAATGGACATTACAGTGCCTCTAGCTGTTTAAGGAAATGTTATTTAACATGAATGTAACACCTTATCCCATAGATTGAGACTGCCTGCCTACCTAACCCACAAAAACTCCATGCAGCGCTCAGCCCCAGACCGCTGCAAGGTAGCCACATGAGAGCTGCGATGCATCTTAAAAGGTACAAAATGAGCAGCAAGTCCGGTAGCAGCAAGGGACAGTTCATAAAAAAATCTTTAAACTTTTCTGTTTTAAGGAATGTTAAAAATTTGCTGCTTTATATGGTTTTTTTTACAGGGTCACTTTTAAGTTTCCAAGAATTGTGTAGGTGTAAATCAATATTGGAAGTATTGCACCTTTTTTTTCTAGAATCAGACAGTCATTGCATGGTCCAAGACAAACAGATTTGTCTTCATCATTAGTATTAAGTTTGTAGTTTCTCACTGTGGGTTTTATGGTTTTTCCTTGTAAAAACCATCTGTATTACGCCAAATTGTGGTAACATAATCCTGTCTTGTTTAGTCTTTGATGTATAATATTGGATGTCTTGGAAGTGCGTAATTTTAAAGACTTAGCTTTTTCACTTGGTTTCCTAAGTGCTCATGGAAACTGCATTACATAAGATAGACAAATAATTGTTTCTTTAACCAATTCCTGCGGTATACAATGGAGTGAGTGCTGATGTGGAGAACAGGACAGAGTTTAAAAATATTTTTTAATATAAAATAATCAGATGTATAATGTTTAGCAAACTTGCATCAGATTAACAACTTTTAGTGTTATAATTTAACATCAGAATTGTAGTTGTATAGACCTGATGTTTTTTGCCAAGTGTGGCTTCTTCAAAGTACATGACACTTCCTCCTCCTGTTTATGGTGGGGCCCGGCATTCAGAAACAATTGCACTGCAAGCATGAAAGAGTCTGCAAGGTGACTGGTGACACCAGTCACATGGGGCACTTGAAATACCACTTTCAGTTGCATACACTAAATGCCGTCATTTGGTGCCGTAAAAGCCAAACCCACCTCTATTTAGCAGGTTGTAACCATATTGATAGCTAACACCACCATCAAATTGTAACAATTAAAACAAAGTTCCCAAAATCTCCAAGAAAACCACAATTGGGAACAACGCTAAGAACAAGATATTACACACTGGGCCAGACTCCACCCAACTGGCAGGCCAATGTACCACAAACACACCTACTAGAAAAGTATGCCCCAAATCAAGTCCACCAGCCACATCAGTAAACAAGTCAAACCCCAAGTTCAATACCACCAAATCAATCACACAAGACTGACCATTGTAATCCCTCAAAATCATGTCGCACAACCAAAGGTCATCATGATGCGCCCTTGTACGCCTTACAGTGGCGGAACATCCAGGGTCGCAACTGCGACCGGGCCCTGAAGTTCTGCCAGTCAGGGGGGCCCAAGCGCACAGAATACAACAGCCGGCACAAGCTGCTGTATTCCATCACCTAGGACAGGAGTCGGCAACCCCTGGCAAGCATGCCACTCATGGGGCTGCCAACTGTCAGGGACTGGCCCACTGGATACCTAATCTAATTGAAAGCTACCTCCTCTGGCGCCTAATGAAAGTAAAGGGGCCGGCGTGCACACACGGCGCCACCCAATGGCCATGCCTCAGCTCTTCGTCCGACCTCTTTTAAGACGTGGGACGAAGAGCTGAGGCACGTCTATTGAGCGGCGCAGAGCGCGCACACCAGCCCCTTTAATTTCATGAATGCTGGCCTTTACCCGCTGCCTCCGCCAGACACCAGGGAGTCAGAAGCAGTGGTAAGTCGGGGGGGCTGTTATATGGGGGGCAAATAAGGCTTTCTGGAGGCAGACGTGCCCCATGATATTGCGCTTTTAACCCCCATTTATTCCACTCTGCGCCAGAATGCCTTTCAACCCGTGATATACACCACTCTGCTCTAGACATGCCTTTTAAACCCCTATATGCCACTCTCCTCCAGAATTGCTTATACCCCCCTAATATCCTTACTCTGTCCCATAATATGCCTTTTAACCCCCTATATGCCACTGTGGGTTGACAGATATGATTCAGTATGACAGATCTGGTTCAATATGTAATTTGTTGAACAAAAAATTGTTGTGCAAAAATCATGTTTTATTTTGGGGGGGGGGGGGGGGCCTTAACAGATTCCCGCACTGGGGCCCTTGAGGTTTCTAGTTATGCCCCTGACCCCTTACCAAGTGATGTAGAGAGAGCATTACCACAAGTCGCTAGGTATAACCGCCTACCAAAAAAATCCTGCCCGTAGGCAAAACCGTACAGGCAAAATTTAGCTTCTCCAACAATATCTGCAGTGGATGCAGGGCAGCTTGTGCACCGTAGCCAAGACATCACGGAAATCAGCCAGCTTGTCCTGGGGCAAGCACCACACACCATGTAGACGGTGTCAATTTTAACGCCTAAAGCATGACACAGGATCAGCCGTTTTGTCAGGTGCAAAGCATTTCGCTATGCCTTGCTGCAAAACCAATAACAGAGACCAAGCATCCAGCCCAGCGGGGTGCACACAAAGAAAATCATCCAAATAATAAGTAATTCCACACAACTCAATTCATAAAATATATAAGTGCAGAATATTTTCTGAAGATGCGCTTGTGTTTGACAGCATTGTTGCTTTTCTCAGGAGAAAAGAATAGCGTAGGTGCAATCCCAGACACAGATCAAATAAACCAATTAGGCAAGAATCACACCAAGAAATGTTTAAAAATGCATTCAAACAATATATAGATTGTTTTGGTCCTCTCCCAAGTGGTTACCCTTCAGCACAAAAAGGAAGATTTCAGGTGGTCTAGTAGAGTCAGCTCCATTTACCTCACACAGCACTCAATCTCAGAAAGCTGAGCACCTGGATATGAAGCCTTAGAAGAAGAAGACTATGGCACTGACCTTGCCACTGAAGGGACAAGTCCAGCTAAGTCCCCAAGTAATCAAGCAGCCCATGATATATATCTGTCAAAGAGGCTCCATGTGTTCTATCCAGCACTGTCACAAACACATTGACAGAAAGGAAATGCACAGAAAACCAACAGAGCACAGAAAGGATCCTTTGTCCATGTCTGGATCAACTATAATAGAGTTTTAATTAATAAATAGGATTTGGATAGCAGAGTTGTGCATTCATTTTCATATAAACTGATTTCGTGCATTTATATGAATCAACGAAAATTACGTTAATCTCCAACAAAAATTACAAAAGGGGATTCTTTAATTAGGAAAACAGACAGGGTATCCAGTGGGATCCCTCAGGGATCTGTACTTGGACCAATTTTCTTTAATATTTTTATTAGTGATATTGCAGATGGTCTTGATGGAAAGGTATTTGCTGACAACACAAACATTTGCAACAGGGTTGATGTTCCTGGAGGGAGAAGCCAAATGTCAAATGATTTAGGTAAACTGGAAAAATGGTCACAACCGCCACGGTAAGTGATTTTGCCACTCGCAAGATGGCGGTGTCCTTTAAAAAACAAACAAACAATGAAGTTGAAAAGAGTTCTCAGGAGGGTCTCTCCAGACCCTCCTGAGAATCTGCCTCCACTTGCAGGTTGAATACAGGTACTGCATTCAACCATGCAAGTCAATGGAGCCAAGCTTTCTAATCACAGTTTGATTAGTAATAAATTAAAAAATGATGTCACCATCATGTCACCAGGGGAACCTTCAAGTCCCAAAAAATGTAAAAAAATAAGCCCACATACGCACGTTTTTGCTTCACCGCCATCCTCACTATGAACCCGTACATATTACTATGTCCTTTTCCCACAAATCTTACAATTACTGCAGCAATTGACAACCCCTCTACAGTCCACATATCTCCATCCCGTCTATCACCCCACCTTAGCTCATATGCCATTCTGTTTTCTTCATACCCCAACAACACTAGGCATGCTCAAGTGAAGGTATCCAATGCCCACAAATCACAATCCCATTTGTTATCTGTCTGTATCCTACTCCTGCGCTCAGGTGACATTGAACGTAACCCTGGCCCCACTATCCCCACCCTCCTCCATCCCCGCACCTTCTGAACTAACATATACTATAACCCAGGCACCCCTTTCTCCTGTGCCCTCTGGAATGCTCGCTCTGTGTGCAACAAACTAACTGCTGTCCACGACCTTTTCATCTCGAACCACCTTAATCTTCTTGCACTCACCAAAACATGGTTGACATCCTCAGACACTACCTCTCCTGCTGCTCTCTCTTACAGTGACCTTCACTTCAGCCACACTCCCAGACCCGGAGACAAACAGGGAGGTGGTGTTGGTATTCTCCTCTCTCCCCGCTGCACCTTTCAATGTCTACCACCAATTCCCTCTCTCTCTCTCTCATCTTTCGAAGTACACTCTGTCCGCCCTTTCTCCTGGATTGCTCTTCGCGTTGCAGGTGATCTATCCGGCCTCCTGTCTCCCACCTAAAATCTTCTTTGATCACTTTGTGCTTGGCTTTCCCACTTTTCTTTCCTCCACCATCTACACTATACTAGGGACTTCAATAACCTATTGATGACCCGATCCTCACCTGCTGCTTCCAAACTACTGTTTCACTCTTCTCCTCCCTCGGACTCTCACAATGGACTAACTCCCTGACGCACCACGGCGGTCATCAAATCGATCTAGTGTTTTCCCACCTTTGTTCCACATCTTTCTCCAACTCTCCCACCTGTTCAGGGAAGCGTACAACATTCCTTCCCAGTACTCCCAACCATCATCATAATCAAGCCATCTGAACAATCAACAGCTTCAACACATCATCGGAACCAGATGAACTCATTCCCATCCAAGCCGTCCTCTCCTATTGTCTCACTTCCACCTCAACCCCTGACTAGATTGTAAGCTTGCAAGAGCAGGGCCCTCTTCTCCTTTGCACCAGTTTGTTGTTGTATGTGTTATTGTATGTGTTTCTAAATTGTTCTTCTAACTGTAAGAGCGCTGGTGAATCTGCCGATGCTTTATAAATATATGTAATGTAAATATAAAAAAGAATATTTTATGTGCAAGTCCTAAAATTAGTGATTTAGCTTAAAATAATTCTCGCATGGAAAGAGTAAAAATACTGGCATGTTAAATGCCCATCGGGTGTTTACTTTTAAAAAATGTATGATTTGACGGGGGAAATTAAACGAGTTCAACAATGTCCAAATTCACACCGGGGAAGGATGGCCACACGTCTAATTTCCAATTTGAAAAATGCACACGCACCAAACAGAGTCGCTCGTACAGACTTTTCAAACCCCAATGCTGCAACTTACCCAGCACATCCCACTGGTCTGCCTGTTCTATCAGTTAAATGTCTGTACGAACGACTTTATTGGTCGCTCGTACGGACATTTAACTGATAGAACAGGGAGACCAGTGGGATCTGCCGGGTAAGTTACATCACCAGTAGCCTAAAAGTCTGTAAAATCCCAATGCTGCAACTTACCTGGCAGATCCCACTGGTCTCCCTGTTCTATCAGTTAATAAATTATAGAACAGGGAGACCAGCGGGATCTGCCGGACAATTACGGCACCAGGAGTTTAACAGTCTGTACGAGCGACCCTATTGGTCGCCAGCAAGGGGCTCATCTGCCATTGGTTGATGGCAGACGAGCCCCCTGCTGACGACCAATAGAGTTGCTCATACGGACATTTAAACTCCTGGCGCCAGAGCGGCTTTAACCCCGTATTAACCCCTTAACCGGGGAAAACGAAGAAAACCCGAACACGAAGAATGTCCGCGAATATTCGCCCGAAGAGAGACAGGGACCGGGCGAATATTCGCGGAATACGAAGTTTTTTGCCGAAGACAAGCACGAAGACGAACACGAAGAGCCCCCTGGTGCCCAAGTCTAGTAGATAGTGTGAGAGGGGGGTAGGGAGAGGGTAGATAGTGTGAGGGGGGTAGGGAGAGGGTAGATAGTGTGAATGGAGGGGTAGGGAGAGGGTAGATAGTGAGAAAGCCTGAGAAGGGGGTAGATTGGGTTGGGGATGGGGGGGCCCTTAACAGATTCTCGCACCGGGCCCTGAGGCTTCTAGTTACGCCCCTGGTCTCACTCTTCTCATTTTACTAATTGTGCACATGCACTCTTTAACTATCATATACTCATATTGTTCCAAGGAACTTTTAATTGTATAAAAAGGTCACAAAAAGATGAACCACAAAACATGTGAAACACACTGCGGAATACCTGAGCCCTACACCTTCATTGACATCCTGTTTGGTAGGCTAGTGTGCCAAAGTTAAGGATAGGTGGCACCTAGAGTCAATAGATGCATTTGGGGGCTCACTGAATGGTGCCCAGATGTCAGTTTCATTTTTATCACTGGAGAAAATAAAATATGCATTTGACATGTGCCTTGTGAATTTCAAATGTCACAAAATTTGCTGATTTTGTCGATTCATACGAATCTTCAAATACAAAACCAGACACCCTCAAAACAGACGAAATGAAGCAAAAACACTGCAAATTTTCATTCGAAATCCGCGGGCTCCTTCATTCCCACTCTCTCACACTCTTTGAATGTCCCCCTACTTGACACGGCAGCAGAGCTGCAAGACACGGGAGTGGTTGGTGGAGAAAGTAGGGAGACATTCAGAGAGTATTAGAGAAAATGAAAATGAGAGAGTGAGAATATATGTGGTCGTCGGACAACAAAGTTAATTGTAAAAAATGAATGGGCCCCGGTTTTTGGACAAAATGAACTGGCAGGAAACTGAATTTATTGTTAGATAATGAATGAATGGGTCAAAAACTAACTCAAAAATGTATCCAAATCGTTTTTGACTCATTTGAACATGTCTAATAAATAATAGACTGCTGATGTCCAGTGTAATATTGGTGGTCTGCGGATTAATCTAGTAAGCATGTTATAGAAGTGTGACTTACTAGAGGGAACAATAAACACAATCTAACTTGGCACTTGTCAAAGGCATCATCTAATGTTTATAGCTGGTATTAAATCATTTAAATCATAGAAACAAGTCACTGTTTAGCTGCAGCAAAAGTGATTGGAATATGAAACTGCTTGACTAGCGTAAGAAAACAAATTACTTGAAAATGCTGATTAATGGTTACGAATTACAATAAAACAACAAATAAATATGTTTACACGTTCAGAAATAAATATATTTCCTTGAACATATTTTACTTTGATAAAGTATCTGGTGAGCCTCTTGCACAAAAAAATGTACTTCAGTAATTTGTTACAACCAGAAACCTTTTTCCCCCGCTTGGAACAGTTCCATTCTCCTGGAATATAATAAGAGAACAAGAGTTTTAATGTAATTGTCTGCATTATTAATGCACCAATTAAAATACTTCACTGTAGCAAAAAGTATGTATGTTGAATGAGGTAAAATAGTTGCAATTAATCATTAAACAGAGCTTTTGTAAATGTATATGTTATAAATAATAGGTCTAGTAGATGTTGATAAAACATTTTTATAGCTTGTATTTTTATGTGTGTATATATATATTTAAATGATTTTGCGTGACTTGATGGCATTGAGAAAGGTCAGCTGACCTTTAATTATGTTTTGTTATTTTAGGTTTCCCAAAGTGATATAATGATATAATTTTGTGTTGTTATAAGGATCAAGGTAGCCAGAGCTCTTAAAATGGTACCTAGATAGATAACCATTTTTTTTGTCTTTTTGCAACTAGAAATATAGTTTTATTTTGGCCTCCAAAGTCGAATGGCTCTTGAATTCTATGTGTGGTTGAACATAACACATAGGTTTATTCACTAAAGTTAGCGCACAGGAGAGTTGCAGTTTCAGCTTGCTCACTTCACTATTTATTACAAAGGGCCAACATGGGCAAATAATTTAGTAGGTGAGGAGACTCAATCTTACTGATATAACTATATATTATATGGGGTTCAGTCAAACTCTTTCTGCAGCAGAAGCTTTCTGGGTTGGCCCTACAGAATATATAGCTGTTGGTTCAGGAAATAGACCCCTTAGTCAGTGTAACATAGCATCTTCCATATTTTGGAGGAAGGTAAAACTCACACTAAGTTGAATAACTGTCTCAAATGAGCATCAGGGAGATTGTTGGAACTTGGACTAGATTGGTTATCTACTGCATTGTGTGGTTATGATTACGTATTGTTTCTTATGGATTTGTAATATGATTTTAATAATTATCTTTTTGCTCAAAGTATCAAATATTTTTTCTTGAAATATTACTTAGAATTTATCTGGGCAGTAGTTAAATGTTTAATATGTTTCTTTTCTCCAGGAAAATTGAAGTGCGGTCTAATAATTTTGAATCAACCACTGGACAGATATTGGTTAGACCAACTGTGGAGTAAAGGTAATTTATTCTTTATTTTCTCTTAGGTTCAGTTTCATCTTATGGGTTGAACACAATCTTTCTGTCTGCATAACACAAAAAGCTTCTATAAAAGAAAAATCACATACTCACACTCGCTTACATGCATACACATGCATGCACACACTTCCAAACATGACACAGTTGGGAGAATAAATGCAACAATTTGATGATCCTTCTTTCCTCATATCTTAGAAGAAAGGGGCAGTGGCAGCAGCACATGGGTTCCATCTAGGAAGCCACCAAACACCTTGCACCTCTACTGTTTACATGCACACATATATATACCGTATATACACTCACTGGCCACTTTATTAGATACACCTGTTCAATTGCCTGTTAACACAAATAGCTAATCAGCTGATTGCATGGTAGCCACTCAATGCAAGTTCGAATCAAGCATCGGAATGGGGATTTAAGTGACTTTGAGCATGGCATGGTTGTTGGTGCCAGATGGGTTGGTCTGAGTATTTCAGAAACTGCTGATCTACTGGGATTTTCACGCATAACCATCTCTAGGGTTTACAGAGAATGTCCTAAAGGACATATCCAGTGAGCAGCAGTTGCGTGGATGAAATTGCCATGTTGATGTCAGAGGTCAGAGGAGAATGCGCAGACTGGTTTGAGATGACAGAAAGGCAACAGTAACTCGTATAACCACTCATTAAAACCAATGTATGCAGTTACCTTCTCTGAATGCACAACACATCGAACCTTGAAGCAGATGCTTTACAGCAGCAGAAGACCAGACCGGGTGCCACTCCTGTCAGCTAAGAACAGCAAACTGAGGCTACAATTCGCACAGGCTCACCAAAATTGGACAATAGCCTCCAAAGTCACCACATCTCAATCCAATAGAGTACCTATGGGATGTGGTGAAACAGGACATTCGCATCATGGATGTGCCGTTGACAAATCTGCAGCAACTGTGTGATGCCATCATGTCCATATGGACAAAAATCTTTGAGCAAAGTTTCCAGCACATTGTAGAAAGTATGCCACGAAGAATGAAGGCAGTTCTTAAAGCAAAGGGGGGTCCAATCCAGTACTAGTGTGTATATATATCACACTATATATAACCTGGTTGCATAAGTGTGCATACCCTTTTATAACCTGGGCTGTGTTCAGAATTAACCAATCACATTCAAACTCATGTTTAATAGAAGTCATTAGACACCTGCCATCATTTAAAGTGACTGATTAATCACAAATAAAGTTCAGCTATTCTGGTAGGATTTACCTGGCATTTGCTTAGTTGCATATCAGAGCAAAAGCCATGGTCCGCAGAGAGCTTCCAAAGCACCAGACGGATCTCGTTGTTGAAAGATATCATTCAGGAGAAGGGTACAAAATAATTTTTAAAGCATTAGATACACCATGGAACACAGTGAAGTCATCATCAAGTGGAGACAATATGGTGCAACAGAGACATTACCAAGAAATGGACGTCCCTTTGTCTTATAATCGAGCAAATACGGTAATATTTACTAGTAAAAGTTTTTTCCTATAGGGTCTTCTTATAATCAGGCTTTTTCTTTTTTTCCTAAATTAATATTAAGATTTTATAATCGAGCAAATACGGTATATTCTTGGTATATTGTGGATACCAATACTAGAGCCCAAAGATTATTATTTTAATAACAAAAAGATAAATGTTACACAGTGCCACAATTACAAAAAACAAGACATACAAAAGAAAAAGAAAATGGGCAAACAGTTCTTAAAAACAATGGGGCTTAAACACAGGACCTATACTCCTGAAGTCCAGATGGTTCCTTTCGATGTTGTTCCAATGAGAATAAATGTTGGAATTCTCTTTTGAGGTGGCTGCATTGCCACTAAATCTGACTATTTTGCAAAGAAAACACCCCCCCCTGCCCATATGATCATGTTTGATCTAGGAATGGAATTCCTATAGTTCAAAATCCTTATCAGTGAGGCCATGCATCACCATAGGGGTAATGGTTTTAATAGACCTTGAGTCTGCAGAAAGGGTCAATAATTCATCTTAAAGGTGATTAGAAGTCAAAATGTGACACCTCAAGATAACTCAATAATAGGCATTGTGTACACAAAAAATGTTCATTATAAAATAATAAACATAATTTTATGATTTTCCAGTACACCAATTTCACCTTTTCCCACAGTGAAGGCCTGGTCTTATCTACACGTTAAGAACTAACAAGGAATAATGCATGGGTATTCTTAAAAGGTTGCAAGTCAGACAGAAATAGACCATGGTTCCTCATCCCATCCCTGATGACAATGAGACATTGAATCAATGGTTACTGGAACATATATTACATAGATTATAATTAGTAAGGGGTAGAAATACAAACAGCATAAGAGCTACGGTAGTCAACATGCTCTCTATAGACAGGAGGAAATGAGTTTATGAAAAATATTTAGAGATGAACATCTGATTTGCCATGACAGAGTAATATTGCTTTTGTGATAATACATATGAATTGCTACATCTGATTTTCTAGGACTGGGATTACATGTTTTGTGATCATATGTTTTATTTTTTAAACTTCTTTGTAGAAACTATTCAAAGCAAAATATTTTGAAACAAAAAGTATTTCTGCGTATACAAAGAAACATATTTCTGTTCCCTGTTGGACATTGCAAAACACCATCAGGAGACTAATGATAAAGTGCAGTCTTTTACTTGGTCATTTATGTATATTTTTTTAATCTATCTAAAACTTTGTTCCTTAATCCCATTTCTCCATGGTCACATATTCACTAGAACGTCGAAATAATCTAACTTTTCAGGTGCAAGATTAATTTGCATCTATTTAACAAGCTAAATTAGAGTTGGGATTATTTTGTCTTCCTTCCAGATATCTTAAAAACCCATCCCAAGAGAAATGAAAATGTGTCTTAAGAAAAAACCCATTCTATAAAAGAGTAACAAATTAATTTCACTTAATTAACTGGAATGGAAATAGCCATTTTATTT
Organism: Spea multiplicata; assembly: GCA_009364415.1. Classification (NCBI taxonomy): domain Eukaryota; kingdom Metazoa; phylum Chordata; class Amphibia; order Anura; family Pelobatidae; genus Spea; species Spea multiplicata. Next base: position 14,366 of record VKOC01027993.1, read on the forward strand.
TGCAGCAGCCACAAGCTATTAACTTTGTGGACCAATATGCGTTGTTGGGTTTATAGGATTTTAAAGTGATGTCTTTCTCCAATGTACACTGTATCTACTTTTAATTATGTTTATTTGGCATCTTACTTTAGGCATAGATTTTGTTTACAGCCTACACATTCATTGACTTTTGGTTTTCTACCCAATTGGAATTTGTTTGCAACACTAAGCAAAAACATTTAAGTCCTCAAGATTGTAAGCTTGCGAGCAGGGCTCTCTCCACCTAATGTATCGGTTTGTCTTAGTCTGTTAATTTTCGTGTTGTCATACCCCTTGAACATATGTATTGTATTAAGCGCTGCATAAATTGTTGGCACTATATAAATAAAAGATAATAATCTATCTAGACATATCAGTATTATACTATACCAGTATGATAATGGAGGGAAAATACGCCTTTTGGTTGTAGAGTTATCAGTTTGGTTGATGTGTGTTCTGGAACCAGGCCCTGGCAGGCAAACAGTCTTGGTTTGTAAAACCAGAAGTTTGATGAAATAAAGTTAAGAGCGAAAAGATGTGAAATCTTTAAAAAAAAATGTTTGATCCTAAATGCATTAAATTAATCTAGATATTATTAATTTAATAGAATTATATTTTTGTAGGGGGAGGTCACTGAGGTCAGTTGTTCTTAATAATGGAAATATAATGGCATGGCAAAATGTCATTTTTGGCAAAACAATCACAATTCTCTGTGCTTTTACAGAAATTACCTGACCTTTTTTTCCCTCTAAATCCCATTGTTCTTTCAAACAATAATTTAATTGTGAACATTTAAACAGGTTATAAGCCATGTCTGGTATTTTTTTTTGCCATAATTTCTATACAAAGCACAATGAACTATTTAGATTAGATAAGATAAGTATTTAGTTTTTAACTACTCTGTCTTTTGGCTTGCTATCCATTCTGCTGCAAGTTATGTTCTCTTTATAAGCATACCTGGGAACTTCCAGGCTGTGGCTCCCTGGACGACGATGATGTTGGTGGGCGGGAGCCATACCATAGATGTCATCAGTGGGTGGGACCAATGGCATCAGCTGGTGACCATGCCAGCGGGGCTAGCCTAACTGCTTTACATTTCTATGGGGGCGAGAGGGAGGAAATGGCCATAGGTGGAGAGTGGGGCATGTCCAAAAACCGCCCTCACAACCGGGGGAGATTTCAGCCTGTGACCTGGAGAAGCAGCGCTTGAACAGGAGTCTCCAGAGTCTTCCTAGGTATGGTTATAAGGAACATTTCCTCTTTAACATTTTATCAAAGTAAAAAATACATTTATTGGTTCTAGTCACTAGATTTTGTTGCAGCTGGACAATTTAGGGGATCTTCTACCCAGAAACCCAATTAAGCAATATTGTGACATTTTCACTGATGGTTCCCTTAATTTTCTCACATATTATATTGTTATAAGAAATTACTTATATTTTCTCTTGATAATACACTGTACAGTGGGAACATAACTAATATAAAAGTGCACTACAATTTCCCATTTTAATTAATCAACCACAATGTATTTTTAGTTGGTAGGTTGAATATGCAGGTGCCACGTTTATGGTACTCTAGGTTTTTGTTAGAAATTCTCTATATGTAGGCATATTCACTAAACACAGGAGTTTATCACTGTTTTTAGCATGCATTAAATATTCAGTTTCAGTTAAATATCTAGAAGGAAGAGTAATCTGGAGACTCGGCTCACGCTTCCGCAAACATCCACAGATGGGCATTAAAGGATTTTGGTGGGTCCCACAGAATGGGAGAAGAAGAGAAGTAATCTGATCGTGTTTGCAGAGCTGCCCTCTGCATTTGCTAAGCTAATTTGCCCATAGGATTGAGCAAGTAGGGCTCCTGAGTCATAGCAGTGTCAATATACACGGCCCTCTTAGGAGCTTGGCTGAGGGAGGGATCCCCATTTGCTCCTGCCAGAGAGTTATAAGTGTGGTGTGTGCATGTTTGAGCCTCATTTGTTTGCATTAGTTTGGTAGAGAGTAATATGTGTGTTTGAGCCTGGCAGTGTGTTTAGTCCACCAGAAAAAAAGGATCCAAAGTGCCCTAGGTTTTTTAGGGTGTGCAACAATCAGCTAGCAAACACCCCTCTGAAGTAAGATGCAGTGGTGGACACAAAAGGCAAAACAATGCTTTGTCACAATATGATAAATAACAAAAACAAAATTAAAACAAATCATGGCTTCTCCATTTTGGCTTTATTTTTGTTGAATACATTACTGTAATGTGTAATATGTCATCTGAGGTTCATTTGTTTTTTGGGGATCCCTGCTCATTTTTGGAGATTTGTACAAATTTCTGAAATTGGCAAAATGTATTATTATTTATTGTTTTATATAGCGCCATCAAATGCCGTAGCGCTGTACAATGGGTAGACAGGACATGGCAAGTAGTATTTAACATGACAATTTGACTCACAGAAATAACAGGTGAGGAGGGCCCTGCTCAAACGAGCTTACACTGTAAAATTGGAACAAATCCGAATGCACAAGTCTAATATGTGTATGTGTATATATATATATATATATTACACACACACACTTTGGAAGTCACTTTTAGTCTGATTGTGTCTTACTTGAGAGACCAGCAAGTTCTGCTGAAAGTTAGCATATACCACATTTTCATGCCAGGGTAAACCTCTACTTTTAATATTAAGTACCAATTAACCTAGAAAGCTGCCTTAACTCTCTGAAAATTTTATTGTGGTTTGTGATGATTGCATTTTGATCATAAAATCAGTCAATAGTATAAAACTTCCTACAGTAAAGTAATATTAGTGCAGCTCATTAAGTTTTGAAAGCCTTATGTATGTTTGGGTGCATGTGCACATATATAGATACAGTTAACCCATTTTACATAATGTCAGGATAAATGGGAAGTTTCTTAGTTTTTGCGGAGAGTCTCCCTGCTCTGCCATGGTGCGCGCTGCTTTACTGCTGAGCGCCGGAAATGATGTCATGTTCCGGCGCTCAGCATTACAAGCCGGCGCCGAGCTTGAGAGGGGTGCCGGGTAAGTGTAAACCACTCGGTGCTCTCTCTCTCCTCCGCTTTAAAAAAAAAAAGCCCTTGGGGCGGCACTTTGCCGCCTCTTCAAAAGTGCCGCCTGGGGCAATAGCCCCACTCTGCTCCATGGTAAGGCCCTGGATTCACGTATCCTATATTACCTTGCCAGACTACAAAGATAGCATTGTACTTAAGCTTCTAAGCAGTGAAATAAGATGTCTGAACAAGTAACACTTGTTATTTGTGTATATGAAAAAATAATACTCAAGAAATTAGTGCTAAAAAAAAAGATAAAACTGAATTAATGATAAATAAATTAGAAAAAACACTAGTAAAAGGTCTTTAACAACCAGTTTTGTATTTTTTTTTTAAATTCTTCATCAAGTAAATAATCAGTAAATGGTGAAACAGACCATAATGGTGAAAGTACCTCTGCAATAGGAGACACAATAAAGAAATGCGCTTACAATTTGGGTTAAACGCAAAGGCAATATCCCTGTAGAACAGTTCCAAAATGTCTTTTGGTCCTCACTGAGTCCACTGCTGGTCCGGTACAAAGATTTAAAAAAGATTAAAACGTTTGAATAAACATTTTAATCTTTTTTTAATCTTTTTTTAAATCTTTGTACCGGACTAGCAGTGGACTCTGTGAGGACCAAAAGACATTTTGCGCTTAACCCAAATTGTAAGTGCATTTCTTTATTGTGTCTCCTGTTGCAGAGGTACTTTCACCATTGTGGTCTGTTTCACCATTTTAGATTTCTGTGAAGAATAAAAGAACCTTTTAAAGAATTACCAGATGGGCCTGATATTTCTATTCAAAGTGTGAGTGTAACTTACACATTTTACACGTATAGTCACACACATCTGAAAATATCACACTATTTTGATTTTTCCTTTTTTCCTTTATGTTATTGCGCTCCCATTTTGGACACATTTACACTATTGCACTCTGAGGAAGAGTGAAATTCAGAAGCAGCAGACTGTGGAAATAACTATTATTATATTTTGTACTTTTATATACGAGTTGGTGGGGATCACACCTTTTCTACTAGCATTAACTTTTAAAGCAATTTGAGCTACAGTTGATTGTCTGTTGGATTTGAACACAAGAGCCAGCCTTTGCCCCCCAACGTGCATCAGAGAGCCTTGTCCGCCCATGACCCTGTCACTGCTTCCTCGCTTTTCCTTATTTGGACCTCTTTGGATAGATACTGAGCCCTGCAGACCGGAGACACCCCACAAGAGCTGCTATTTTGGAGATGCCCTGACCCAGTCTTCTAGCCATCACAATTTGGCCCTTGTTAAAGTCGCTCGAATTCTGCTTCTAACACTTTGAAGATGAAATGTTCACTCGCTGTCTAAAATATCCCACCCACTGACATGATAGATTAGATTGATGAAAGATTATCAGTGTCATTCACTTCACCTGTAAGTGCAATGTTATATCTATGTATATATATCATTGTTATAAATCTGTATATATTTATAGTAGTGCAGAGGTGGCTACAACTTTGAAGCTACAGGACCATGAAGTACCAGAAATTGTAATAACATGTAAAATAAAATAGCCATTTACTTATGCAAGAAAAAAGAAAATACACTGTTCTGTCTTAAAGAAAGAAAAAAATAATTTGTATTTTGTTTATGCAGCCTCACACCACCTACATAATTACCAAAGAACCATCTGTTTGCATTATGTTCATAATATTTCGATTTTTCTTTCCATGATGCCAAAATCAATTGTGATGTTGTCTGTATTTCCCAAGGGTTCTTTTACCTCATTTACTTCTTAACAGTATTTCCTAAAATGTGATCTAAAGTAGCCTTATACAAAATAGATTCTGAAATCTGACTATTATTAAAATCCCATATCTTAAAATGTTTAGGAATAATTTGAATGCTGCAAAATTATTTCAATACTTTCCATAATAACTCCAAACAATATCGCACAAAACATATTAAATTTTGTTATAAAATTGTAGAGCCAATTATCTGTCAAAGTTTATGCAATGTTTCAAGCTGTTGTAAGACTTCCTAGCAATGTGTTTTTGCACATATGCCAATAGGTTAGAATGTACCTGGGCAGTTTTGATAAGTGTATTAATGTTCTGCCATCCGCTGTCCCAGCAAACCGCCCATTTAATGGTACTTGCAGCATGGTGGCATGAACAGTGCCAACATTTGGACAATATGGGGGGTTACTTGGATGGAACACCTTGTGACATCATTACTCTGCTTGTCTCAGCTTGTTATGATGCCCATGTATTACATGTGACATTATGTGTGATCCTAGAAAGCATTTTAAAGCTTCTACATCTGTTTTTTTGTCTTTAACTCTCATAGCCTTCTTTGTCGTGTTCCCTGAATTTTGTATAACTCATTTTTTCAAAGCACACTTAAACTGTATGCCAGCATTATTTGTGCAATGATACAATTAGAATAGCTCAGCACACTAGGACATGGGCCCAACATCACATCAGGGCAGTCGTATCTGGAATGTTTGGACGGTATACTCCATGAGACTAGCATAGATAATGTACCCTCCAGGAAGGGCATTCTCAGCCTTTACTAACATATTTATTTATACATCTTATATAAGATGGGTTATGACTTAATCAGTAAGTATAAGTTCAGAAAACCTCAATGGGTTGAGAATCAATGATGTTTAGGAAGTGCAGGAGCATTATTTTTCTTATAGTATAATACATGCAGTATCATAAGGTTGTTTTTCAGCATTCTACAGTGGGTAGAACATTTGTTTTAGTTATATCTTGAAATTTGTAGACAAAGGTTCTGATGGTTTGAAATGTATGTGTAAAGGTGTAACCTTTTAAGTCTTTCTAAAAGCCTATATATAAGAGGGAGGGAGAAAGATCGTCACATTTGAAGACATCTATGACTTTAGGGTAGAATATATTTTATTCATGAAGGGTTTGAAATCTAAAGTATTTTATACAAAATACAACAATAAGATCAGAACTTCATTATTCATAGAGAAATGTGTTTGTAGCAATTAGTGTTTACAATTTATTGGTAAGTTGAATATGAAAAATGAAAGTATTTAGATGTGTGTTTCCGTTATTGGCTAAGATATTATCTTGCAAGAAAACAGAGATAATTTTACTCAGCTGTCCTCGGTTCCCACACTGCTGTAACAGCCGCCGCATAGGAGAGGGAGACCCCCCTCCAACGCACGACCACCTCCACAACAGCCGCCGCATAGGAGAGGGAGACCCCCCTCCAATGCACGGCCACCTCCACAGCAGCCGCCACGAAGGAGAGGGAATCCCCCCTCCAACACACGGCCACCTCCACAGCAGCCGCCGCGTAGGAGAGGGAGACCCCCTCCAACACACGGCCACCTCCACAGCAGCCGCTGTTCATGACGGCTCCGGTGTTACGGCATCCCAACCCTCTTCTGCCTTTTGCCCTTGAGGTGGATGCTTCTGAATCTGGGGTTGGAGCTATACTCTCCCAACGAGCTTCTTACAGCGGACCACTGCATCCTTGTGGCTGCTTCTCCAGGCACTTCTCTGCAGCTCAGAGGAATTATGATATTGGGAATAAGGAACTGTTGCCGGTTATCCTGGCCTTGGAGGAGTGGCGTCACCTGCTGGAGGGGGCTTCTGTACCTACCTTGATCCTGGCCGATCATAAGAACCTCCAATACATGGAATCTGCCAAGTGCCTCAATCCTCGTGAAGCCAGGTGGGGCCACTTCCTCTCCCCCTGTCCCTTTGTGCTGACGTACCGTCCCGGTTCAAAGAACGCTAAGGCAGATGCGTTATCTTGCATGCATATACGACCAGAGGAGGAGAGTAGGGGACCTGAACCCATCGCCTTTCTACCAAGGTCGTTGCGGTAATTCGGTTACGGGGTCATGCTCCTCTTCTGGATCGCTTCACTCGCTCTCAAGGTCAAGCTCCGGACTCCATGCCTCCAGGGAAACTGTATGTCCCTCCCAGTTTGCGGGCACCTATTCTACGCACACTTCATGGCGCCAGAACCTCGGGACATTCTGGAGTGGCGCGCACCAAGGATTTTTTTTACAGACTTTTTGGTGGCCTCGCTGGGGCAGGGATGTTACAGCTTTCGTCCAATCATGTACCAGGTGCGCAGCTAACAAATTCTCTTGGGCTCGTCCTGCTGGACTTCTTCGGCCTCTTCCTTGTCCCTCGGTTCCCTGGACTCATGTGACCTGGACTATTGTTGCGTTGCCCCCATCCAGGGGACATACAATGTTTCTCGTGGTGGTCGGCCGTTTCTCAAAGATGGCTCACTTTATTGCGTTATGGAAATTACCCAGCGCCTCCACCTTGGCAGACATTTGTATCCGGGAGATTGTTCAGCTCCACAGAGTGCCGTCTGACATCATGTCGGACAGAGGTACCCAATTTGTAGCAAGATTCTGGCACAAATTTACTTAATCCTTGGGCATCACCTTAGCTTTCTCCTCGGCGTATCACCCTCAGACGAACGGCCTGGTTGAGAGGGATAATCAACTTCTGGAGCAATACCTGCGTCTCTTCATCAATGACCACCAGAATAACTGGGTCGATCTACTGCCATTCGCAGAGTTCGCAAGGAACAACACGCTCCAGGAGGCCACTAGGATTTCTCCGTTTTTCTACCTTTATGGTCTCCATCCGCAGTCTCTCCCGGAGACATTACCAGTTTCACCTGTTCCAGATCTCGAGGAGAGACTTGCTTCCATCCGTGCCACTTGGGCTTCTGTTCATTTGCCCTGCTCAGCTCCAGTAACGTCAGGGCAACAAGAAGTGTTCTTCCAACCCCTCGTATCGGCCTGCAGCCAATCACCTCCACAGCAGCCGCCACGAAGGAGAGGGAGATCTCCCTCCAACGCACGGCCACCTCCACAGCAGCCGCCACGAAAGAGAGGGAGACCTCCCTCCAACGCACGTCCACCTCCGCAGCAGCCGCAACGAGAGAGACCCCGCTCCACCGTACAGCTACTTCCACTGCCTTCCTTTGAAGTGCCGCGCAGGAGAGGCAGTCCTGCTTCAGCGCTCGTGCACCTAGTGGCAAACTCCCGAACTGCAGGTCCGTATGAAGGGAGATTACGCCACACTCATGATGGCCGCGATTCCCGGACACCGGAAGTGACGTCATGACGGTTTGGCGGGAGATTCGAACTTCCCCTGCCGTTCCCTATTTAAACCTCCTCAGTTCAGACATACCTTGCCTTCTGATGGTTCTCTATGAATTGTGCTAGTGCCCAGATAGCGTTTTCCTGAATCCTGACCTCGGCTACGTTTATCGATTATCCTGCTCTCTGGAATCCTGACCTCGGCTTGTTCGACCTTTTTCTGTCCTGGAGTCCTACCTGACGTTGGTGTCTTCTACTACTTGTACATGACAGATAATGTCTTAATTTTCGGAGGGGGATTGCACTTGGAATGATAAAGATCTTGTCTCTGGCTGAAGAATTGTACTGTATGCAGGAATTTAAAAAACAATGCACTATGCATCCTTTCTCCACATTTCGGAGCAGATTAAAATAAGAAAAGGAATGTGTCGCAACCTTTTCTGTGACAAGTTTTGTTTATTTTGACACATTTATTAAAGTTGTATTTCAGATATACTTGAATGAGGAAACACTTTAGATCTAACTGCAAAATCAAATGCAAAAAACTCATGGCAGTGTTATCAATGTTCTTTCACTTGAAGTTTAATATATAAATCACAGCATGTGATTCATAAATTGAAGACATCAGGCAAAACCTTAGACCGACAAATAGATAAAAGTTTTTCTTTGTGTGTATATAGTTTGAAGCAAATCAATGAAAGCTCGCTAAGCCATCAAAAGGTCCCTACTGGAAAAGCATCTTACACTATTATATTGCAAACAAAACAAAATGCAGGCTTACAAGAAAATAGATGTGTATTCCATATTCCTTTTGTCTACCACACCCAACTTAAATTCGTCTTGCCTCCTTGCTAAAGCCTTTGCCCCTTTTGCATTGTCTTCTTTTATAGTAACCCCTGAAACGTTTATTGTCTTTTAGTTTTTGTAAATGATTTCTTCATATATTCTCCTTAGCAATGGTATTTCCCGGCTGTTTTAACCCTCTGCTTCCCTGTGATAGGATAGACATAATCATACCTGGGAACTTCTGGGCTCCGGCTACCTGGAGCCTTCCCTTGTGGGACACGGCCAGGACTGCACACTGACATCGGCGGGCTGTCTTACGTACAGGGTGGGCGGTCCCGCTGACGTCGGGGCTTTTCCGCTGACTGCAGTGGGAAACACCACCATTTAAAGGAAAAATGGTCGGGGAGTGGGTGTGTCGGATCTTGAACCGGAGGAGCAGCGCTCACCCGGCAATCTCCGGGTTTGACCAGGTTCCCAGGTGTGGACATAATACTTGGCCAAGGCTTAAGGGTATATGACAGCTGGACTGCTTGGAAATGTAGCTGCAGTGGCCTCATGCCAAGTGGACTCTACATAAGTAGACAGATAGGCATTACACTGTTATCCATTCATCCGTCCATTCCGGGTCTTCATGCTTTCCTCAAATTACACATCTAGTAATACTAAATTTCAACCATATCTTCCTCACTTGCAGGTATGCTTATTTGAACACTTCATCTGGTCCAGTCTGAATCCCCCATCTCCTGCTTAACCCTTTCTTTTCTTCGTATATGCTTATTTGAACACGTTATCTGGTACACCATGAACCCTTCCTTTCTTAACCCTTTGTTTTCACCTGGTATGCGTATTTGAATACTTCATCTGGTACAGTCTGAACCCCTCATCTCCTGCTTAATCCTTTGTTTCTGGTATGTCTCTATCCTGCCTGTCTCCATACGCTGCAGATTTCAAAAGGATAACTCGGGTGCCCTCTTGTCTAGCTTAATTACAATTGTTAAATAAGGTGTGAATGAAACACTTGCATTCTATATGCAATCACCTTATCTCACCCCGACACAGCTTTTTCCTGGCTCAAATCCTACCTCTCTCTGACTGCACCTTTAGTGTCTTCTTAACTGGTACTTGTTCCTCTCCTATACTGTTATCTGTTGGGGTTCCTCAGGGCTCAGTTGGACCTCAACTATTCTCCATCTTTACTGCTTTACTTGGGCAACTCATATCTTCCTTTTGCTTCCAATATATATGCAGATGACACCCTGATCTATATCTCCTCTTCCCCCTACATTTCATCTAACCCGCTTCACTTACTGTCTTTCTGGAATTGCATCATGGATGGCATTGCATTACCTAAAGTTTAACATCTCAAAGAGTGAGCTTATGGTTATCCCGCATTCCCCTCTGTCCACAACTACTAACATCTCTATTAATGTTGACAACTGCACCATCCAACCAACTGACCAACTTCACTGCCTTGGTGTCACACTTGACTCTGCCCTCTTCTTTATCCCTCACATCTTCTTCCGCCACTACCTCTTCCTATGCCTGCATCTAGGATTTTACGTGTGCTGTTCTCTAGAAGTCCCTTCCTTGTTCTATCAGACTTTTCTCCCTCATAATCCCAAAACCCTATTTTTTTGAGAAGCATACAACCTTTCTGCCTGACACTCTCAGCCAACCTCCTAATCAAGCCATCTGAATGACAAACAACCTCCACAGGCCATCCTATCTCGATCAACTCATTCCCATCCAAGTAGTCCGTTCCTACTGTTTCACCTGCTTTCAACCACCAACTAGATTGTAAGCTCGCAAGAGCAGGGTCCTCTTTTCTTTTTTACTAATTTGTTAATGTATGTGATTATTAGTTATTTTACTGACTATTGTAACAGCCCTACAGAATCTAATGGCACCATATGAATAAATGTAATCTGTTTGGAGACCAAATGTACCAATTAGCTACTTGCTCAGAAATTCATAGATATGTTTTTCCTATTATACCTCATGCATCTCTTCTGTTTTGTGGAGATCTTCCAAAATCTACCTGTCCATTCTGTTTTCCGTGGAATGTCTCTCAGCTCCACCATTCATTCTTTTTTAATATTAACGTTTCACTATATTTTAATGAGCCTTGCCTTTATTATTACTCAGTATTTTCCATTGTTCAGCCCAACTGTAAATACCATACTCATCCTATACCATTTATCATCTAATGTTTTATTATTTTATTTTCCCTTTAGCTGTCTTAAAAGCCTGTGCAGATGGAGGTGCAAATCGCCTGTTTGTGAGCACAGTAGGAGAGCAAGACAAGTAAGTATAAACATGCTTTATAATTTGTCTGAAGATCAATTTATTCATGTCATATTAATGCTATAAAATCATCTGTATGCTTATACACAACCTTTAATGGTATGCTGCAGCCATCATATGCACTTGATAGCTGAGTTGACTTGTTGACATAATTGACAGTTATTTTTAAATGCAAATGTCGAGACTCCATTCTATATAATAATTGTTTTTATTTTGCTTCAGAAACCACTTTACTTTGTATGTGTTTTCAAGTGATTTGAAAGTATGTTTGTTAGTTCATACAATTTGTGTCTAGTGTAGGCTGCTACTAGTACTATTATGGCACACAAACATAGACGATCAAAAAGAAAAGCAAAATGGTGGGCCCTCAACATTTTGCCTGTTGACATTCATAAGGTTTAAGTTCATTGTTTTAAACTTAAAAATTATCAGCAGTATGACAGCAAGTGCAACTGCCATCCTTCGTCAATATCAACCATCCAACCGTTAGAAAATATAGCAAGATGAAGATACTGCTGCTGACACGTAAAATATGAGCAATAATGAGACAAAATTGGTAGCCACACCACTATAACTGAAAACTAACATGCAGCACAACAATGTCTACAACAAATCATACCATTCCACCTGAGCTATCCAATATAGAAAACTTTAGAAATATACTCAAGCCCAGCCATCCTCAACTACCTCAGCAATCACCTCCTCTTTTCCCTTTCAGCATAGATATAGGTATCATACCAGGGCCCAATGCAAGAAGCAGGGGAAAAGTCATCAGAAAAATCAGGTCCGACCAGAATACAGAGGAGTAGACTGCATCATAAGTCCAAATCGAAGAGATGCCATGAAATGGGGTCGTTTAGAAACATAAGCTAGAACTAGAAATTGCCATCCACAAAAAGACTGTTGGACACAGGTACAGGGATTTACTGATCAATCCAAAATTAACAAGACAATATAAAATTAAAATGTGTGCACGAAATCAAAATAAATTAAAAAAATAATATTTCGCAAGAAATTAAGTCAGCCAGTAAATTAGTCCAATATTTTAAATTATATAACACATAAACATATTTCTCCTTTTCTATATTAATTTATTGTGATTTGTATAGTTGTAGAGTACTTTTATATGCTCATAAAGTCTAAGATCCTAGAAAACAGAGAGATCGGGGGAGCAGAAATGGACAGAGCCATTTGGCGAGCAGAAGTGATAACTTGCAATAAAAACTTAGCCTTTATTAACCTTTTAAATTGGAAATAATAATGTTTTTTTTGTTTTGTAGATAGAACATATTAAATTTGTTTTAGGGCAAATAATATTACAAAGACAGAGACATAGGAATGTTGAAAATTAGCCTTTATAACATTTTAGAAGGAAAAAATGAGTATAACAAAAATAGAGTCCCTGACGACAAAATCATCCTCCTACTATCACTCTACATTGAGTTCACTTCTGCTTTGAGCAACGCTTAATTAAAATGGTCCCATGCTCTGGCTCCGGCTCGCGGTCTTTTGACCGAATGGGAATTAGTTTCGCCGGGGAAACGCAAGGATCGGCGCCGCACTACCCGTGGCCCTTCTAGCTCTCAGTCTACCGTGTTAACTCAGGCCACCTGATTTTCCCATCTTCCGGCTTGTATGGACTGTCTGCTGTTATGGGTCTTGCAGGGCCCCTGGTATGGTCTGTCTGGGCTCCGGTGTTTGTTTTTGTTATTTTCTAAAGGGCTCTCAGATCAGTATGTCTCTTTGTGGAGGTATATTATATCTCGCTGTTTATACGTTTGTTTTTGTTGTATTGGTACACATAATTGCCCACGTAATAGGGGGATTTGAATTGCAGCCTGTCCAAGGTACATTCCACATATACATGACATAGTAGCAATCTACATACATATCTGATTGCTTCATTTCCATAAAGCGGTAGCATTCTGGCATGGCAGAGGTTAGCTACCTGTAGGTTTACACTCCAGCATTCTAGAAGTTACCCCTGCGCAGGTTAAGTGACACTCTAGCACTGTGGGGGTTACCTACCTGTTTGACGGCTCTGCACCCCAAAGTGGGTGAGGTTCTTTTACCACACTTACACACACACACAAGAATATGTCTATATGTGTTATTCGGTTTTTCTATGATTAGGGCCCCCCCGCAACGGCACTCTGTTGTAGAGGTTACCACACGGTTGCTTATCACTGTCTGCATTATAGGGGTTAATTACATGTCTGAAAGCTTTCCACCCCAGTATGGGACTGCTTACCCTCGCATCCGTACGCACATGCACACCTATGGGTATACATGTACTTCTTGGCTTGTCCATGATTAGAGCCCCCCATGCTGACTCCGCACTCTGCTAGTGCAGAGGTTATCACCCAGTATGGGGTTGCTTACCCCTGCATTTACACTCACACGTACACATACATGTACGCATGCACTTTTTGGCTTGTCCATGATTAGGTCCCCCATGCTGCCTTAGCACTTTGTTAATGCAGAGGCTACCCCCTCGTTAATTCTTAATACCTGCATTATAGGGGCTAATTACGTGTTTGGCAGCTTTCCATCCCAATATGGATGGGATTGCTTACCCACGCATCCACACGCACACACACACATACATGTACATAGGTACTAATTGGCTTGTCCATGATTAGGGCCCCCCATGCTGACTAGGTACTTTGTTAGCGCGGAGGTTACCCCCTCGTTAATTCTTAATGCCTGCATTATAGGGGTTAACCATATGTCTGGCAGTTTTTTCACCCCAATATGGATGGGATTGTTTACCCACGCATCCACATGCATACGCATACATACACGTACACAGGTACTTCCTGGTTTGTTCATGATTGGGGCCCCCCATGTTGACTTAGCACTCCCTTAGTGCAGAGGTTATCCCCTCGTTTATTCTTAATGCCAGTATTATACGGATGGGTACACTTCCATAGGTCTACAATATTTGATCTTTCATGTGGTTGTCCATCTTTGGCCCCCTTACCACGTATATGCATATATGTTGATTGGCTCTTTGTGGCCTTGGTTCATATGTGATTACTTATCTGTACCTTCTACCCCTTTTTCTTTTTTTTTGGTTGTTCTGTTTTGTTTTTTTTTTCTCTCAAATGGTTACCATTGCCTGATGTTTCCTCGCCCTCTGTATGTATTTCTTTTCCTCCGAACCCCTCTGGTTCTCGGTGGGAATAAATTGTGGCTTAGTCTCGGTTGTCACGATTCTGGCTTAAAACTCGATTGTATAGTTTTTTTTCCTTGTCTTCTTTTGTCTTTTGCCCTGTTAGTTTTCTCCCTTGTGTGTCCTGCTGTGTTTGTCCTCCTTTGTTTTCCCTATTCTCTTGCCTTCTGTTGACTATGTCTTCCATTACGCTGCTCTCGATCAACGCTAAGGGCCTAAATACTATCCATAAATGTCATATGCTTCTTCAGGAAGCAAGATCACGTAACGCCTCTGTAATCATGGTTCAAGAAACTCATCTCCTCAAATCGTGGACTCCTCGTTTGACCTCTAAATACTATCCCATAGACTTCCACGCTTCTTCTACTTCCAAGAAACTCGGAGTGGCTATTTTATTACGCAGAGATGTCCAGTTCCAACTCCTTTCGAAAATCTGTGACCCTCAAGGTCGTTTTCTCATCCTCCATGGCACTCTTAATGGTTTGGTGTGCACGTTCCTCAATGTTTACGCTCCTAATACTCATCAGCTCTCCTTCCTGGACCGTGTTTTCACCAAGTTACGTAGAGTCGCTGCTGGCCGGATTTTTGTTGGAGGGGATTTTAATTTATTACCGATCCCGTCTTTTTACTCTTCTGCTAAGATGTCGTCCAAGTATTTGAAGTCTTTGACCATTCAAGGTTCTCGTTTCCAGGACTTGTTGCACCAGCATTTGTTGTTTGACTCCTGGAGGGTCACCCACCCCCTCGAAAGAGATTATTCGTTCTGCTCGGCGGCACACGCCAGTTATTCCAGGATTGATTTGATTCTTGTGGATAAACTTACCTTGCAAGCAATCACACAAGCGGACATAGGCTCTATAACGTGGTCCGACCATGCTCCTATATGAACTTCCTTTGACCTGTTTCCCCGGAGTGCGGCTTCCTCTAGGTGGAGGCTGAACGAAAGTTTGCTACAGTATACCGATGTTTCTACTACAGTTTCTGATTCCCTTGTGGATTATTTTCAGCTCAACGATACTCTCGACGTTGCTCCTACCACTCTGTGGCTGGCTCATAAGGCTGTTGTTCGAGGCTGTTTCATTAAATTGGCGTCTAGACGTAAGCGGGCCTATGCGCAATCCATTTCTGATCTGACACAGCGTCTCACTGCGCTGGAGCTGTCTAACAAGATGTCGTGGTCTGAGGATACCTACCGTCAATTTATGGTTGTTAAATCAGATATCCTCCGTCTTCAACTACAACGCACTGAATATATGCTCCGTAGGCACCAGCAGACTTATTATGCTAAGGGCAATAAGGCGGACTCTTTGCTTGCTAAAAAGCTTACCCAGACCTCGGCGCAGTATATCCAGGCTCCCGATGGTCGACGGCTTTATAACCCTAAAGATATCGGGGACAGTTTTGCGGACTATTACGGCTCTCTATATAATCTGCATTCCAAATTCGTATTATCAGAAATTTCGTGTCATACTGGCCCCGCGTCTTTGCTCCCTGTTTAGTCATCTTCTGTCTGCATCGTCTGTACCGCGTGAAATGAGGCGCAGATTGTTACCATTCCCAAGCCGGGTAAATCTCCCACCAGCTGAGCTAATTACAGGCCGATATCGCTGCTGAACACAGATACTAAGCTCTTTTCCCGGTTTTTAGCCCTGCGTTTGAATGGCTTCCTTCCATCGCTGATTTTAAATGATCAAGTGGGATTTGTTTTGGGCCGCCAGCCGTCGGATAATACCCGCAAGATTGTCAATATTGTCCATCAGGCTAATGCTACTAAATCGCCTTGCCTTCTCCTCTCTCTGGATGCAGAGAAGGCGTTCGACCGCCTCCACTGGGGATATATGAGAGCTACCCTAGAGGCCTTTAATTTTCCAGTGGCGTTCATCAACGCGGTCCTTCTTCTCTACAGCAGCCCTTCGGCCAAGGTGTGTTCCTCTGGATTCCTTTCTAAATCTTTTCGCATCTGTAATGGTACACGTCAAGGGTGCCCTCTCTCTCCGCTTCTCTTTGCGTTGGCTATGGAACCTTTGGCGATCGCAATCCGTGAAGATCCTGAGATCAAGGGTTTCTCTGCCCGAGCTAAGGAGTTTAAAATTAGTTTGTACGCGGACGATGTGCTTCTGACAGTCACTGAGCCTTTAACTTCATTGCCGCGGTTGCATGCTTTGCTGGACTCCTTTAGTGCAGTTTCATATTATAAAATTAATTGGAGTAAATCCCAGGCCCTTAATATTGGATATCCCACTTCGTTGGTGACTATGCTTTCGTCCTCTTTTCCATACGATTGGCGGTCGGATTTTCTTCCTTACTTGGGGATCCGTATCACCAAATGCACTTCTACCTTGTTTAAGCATAATTTTCTCCCCCTCTGGAATCGGATACAAGAGGACCTTAATCGGTGGTCTAAGCTGGAAGTTTCCTGGCTGGGGCGTATCACGGCGTTTAAAATGAATGTATTACCTAAACTTTTGTATTTTTTCCGGACGCTTCCTGTGGTCCTACCGGCTGCCTTCCTGCGTTCAATTCGGTCCCGCCTTATTGCCTTTATTTGGTCTCACAAACGTCCAAAGATATCTACGACGCTCCTGCAGCGGCCCAAGTTCTCTGGAGGTTTAGGTGTTCAGCTCTACTATTTGGCTGCCCATCTGGATGCTTCCCAGGTGGTCTGGGTTGATCAGGAGACCCTTTATACTCGTCCATACGGCATTGGAGATCTTCTGTGGCTCCCTAAGTCGCTGAGGCCGTCATTAGCAGACGCTTTACCTACTACGAAATGATCCATTGCTCTGTGGGATAAACATAGACTCTCTCTCCGTTTTCCGCTACTGCTTTCCCGATATGCTCCGCTCTCTGCCGTGAAGGCTATCCTGCCACAAACGTCCCTGGATGCCTGGATCCGGCGTGGTGTCCGGTCGATTTCACAGCTTTTTACATCATCGCACGTACGTTCCTTCCAGGACTTGTGTGCCGAGTTTGGCCTCATGCGACAGGATTTCTTCAAATACCTTCAGCTACGCTCTGTTCTGCAGAAGTCGGTGTCACATGCTCCGGCTACGCCTGTCGTCAAAATGTGCCTTCGGGCTCCACTAGTCTCCAAGGCCATCTCGCTATGTTACCTGGCTCTGTTGAATTCTGGTGCGGATGTTAAGCTCCCTTACATGGTTGCGTGGGAGCGCGAATTGGGTCGTACATTTGATGTCTCCGACTGGTTTCAGGCTCTGTCCACGATCCGTGGTGTCTCCAAAAATGTAACCCACTTCGAGACTAATAGGAAGATCTTGTTTCGCTGGCACTATGTACCCACCATTTTTCCGACGGTTTCTCCATTGTGCTGGCGTCAATGTGGTGCCCAGGGTTCGATGACACATATTTGGTGGGACTGCCCTGTCCTACATGGCTACTGGAAGCACGTTTTTGATCTTGGTGCTCACCTTCTCTCCTGTCAGGTCCCTTGGTCGATTGAACTGGCGCTCCTGGACATGTTTCCAGATGACCTCTCTGGCCCTCAGCGGAAGCTGCTGGCGCATGTGCTTATTGCTGCGAAAATTAGTATCGCCAAGAAATGGAAGTCTGTATCTCCCCCCTCTATACATGATGTTCTTTATTCTCTTACTAAGACTTGCCATTATGAGAGGGCGGCTCATTTTGCCGGTAACACACCCCATATTTTTAAGGAGACATGGGAGGGCTGGCTTACGTTCTATAAAAATCAATTTGGTCATACCCCTTTGGGCTTCATATTGGGGTCACTACGTACACCTTGGTTTCTCAAGGCTACTGCGGCTTCATAGTTTAGGCGTATCAACGACTGGTTGCGGCCTAGTTCTGGGTATCCTATCCTTGTTTTTCCCTTTTGTGTGTCCTGGTCTCTGTTTTATGTGGTGTTTTTTTTTTTTTTTTT
>VKOC01027998.1:0-16976 GCA_009364415.1 Spea multiplicata
AATGCCAACTGCAAGTGGCCCACTGGGCATTTGCCCATTGTCAAAGCCTGACCATGAAAGGCAAGTTTAAGTCTGCATGTGCATGCTGCATGTGTCTCAAAAAATAAGGTAAAGGTTAGGAGGTTTAAGTGTTGTTTACCTCCTTTAGGTTAATGTTTATTTATATATGATGCCAATCTATCTTTATATGACATTAACTTTATTACAATGCCGTAAGTCATTAAGTAGGACAATTATCAAAACTGAATAAGATTCCAGTGTAAAATTAGACTCAAATTTAAGACATAAATGAAGATAAAGATACTGACACGAAATATTAGGAGTTCAAAGTACAAATATATAACAGGAGCATAAATACTAACGATAAGCCGACTATTTACAGTATCTCACAAAAGTGAGTACACTCCTCGCATTTTTGTAAATATTTTATTATATCTTTCCATGTGACAACACTGAAGACAATGTAAAGTAGTGAGTGTACAGCCTGTATAACAATGTACATTTTCCGTTCCCTTAAAAATAACTCAACACATAGCCATTAATGTCTAAACCTTGGCAACAAAAGTGAGTACACCCCGAAGTGAAAAAGTCCAAATTGGGCCCAAAATGTCAATATTTTGCGTGGCCACCATTATTTTCCAGCACTGCCTTAACCCTCCTGGGCATGGAGTTCACCAGAACTTCACAGGTTGCCACTAGAGTCCTCTCCCACTCCTCCATGACCACATCATGGAGCTGGTGGATGTTAGAGACCTTGAGCTCCCCCACCTTCCGTTTGAGGATGCCCCACAGAAGCTCAATAGGGTTTAGGTCTGGAGACATGCTTGGCCAGTGTGATCAGTGCAGGGGGATCGCAGGGAGGAGAAACCATATATAAAGATAATAATAATAAAAAGAAAAAAGCCCTTACATTGCCCTAACACAACATCGAAAAAGTATAACCCTCCTGCCCCCGTTCACAACCCCCAAACCCGTTAAGCCATAAGCATGAAAATTCTATAATGGACACCTTATTGTATAAGTGCTGGGAAAGTATGGAAATTCTATATAAATTAGGTATTTCTGAAATCAGGACACTTGAATCGATAAACTTCGAGGGGATTTTCCATCACTTTACCCAATTTTGTGAGGATTCTGAGGGAAAATATATAAAAAATTAGTTTTTTTCCTAATTTTCGCTAGTTTTTACTGAATTTATCATCCAAAATTTTCAGCTAATCATCTAACTATGGTATCAAAAGAAAGCTCTACCTTTCCTTGCAAAAAAACAGTATATAGTTTACACGGGTACACTATTTGCAGGAAAAGAGAATAATCGCTGAACCTACATAGCGCAAAAATGGCAAAATTCCTCGGGGCTTTGAGGGACCAAAAACCCCTGGCCCTGAAGGGGTTAAATAGCATGCAGCAGAGCAAGTGTATGGAGCGTATGTACAAATTTCCCCGTAATACTTATTCATTGACTATTTGATCTCTCTATAGTTCTGGAATGCCTTTTATTGTTAATTGCCCTGTTTACCTGAAATACACAGCACCCTGCATCCTGTTAGAAGAATGGAATAATACAGCAGATGAGAACCCTTCGGCTCATCTAGTAGACAGAGTGAGACTGAGTCTTATTAATAAAGAACATTTCTGTGTCGAGGTGACCATGAAAACCAATAAAATGTTCTTCTTCATGGTCACACTGGGGATTAAAATTGGCCCTAGCAACCCAATTGTATTTATCCAGCCAGCGGCCACACACTAGGGAACAGATCACGGCAGTAAAGATGTGTAAGCTGGGCCATCAGCCACCGGTCTACCAGGCATATGCTTGGTTTGCCAGATGGCCATTGTGGGAGGCAGCTCTTCCTGATCATTCATCACTCTTCGTTATAGCAATTTACGTTATACAGAGGCATCTATATATAATGTCATTTTGATTTTGGATCTAATGATTTCAGAGAGCGCCAGGGACGGATGGAACGCCCTGTTTTGTTTTTTTTAATAATCTAAAATAATGTAGTTCTTCCCACAAAGTAAATTTCTGTAATACTGTCATTTCACTATTCATGATGGACTGCTTGTGCCGTGCCATTTCTTTTTGTACACTGTGCAAATAGATGACAGCTTTAGTATTAACAAATACTCGTCTTATTGTAATTAAAACTTCCTTACTTATGACAAAAGTTTGCAATCTAAGCCTTGTCCGTAAGTCATTGCTTGCAACATACAAGAAGAATAAACATGCACTCTTTGTTCTTCAGGGAGGATGGCGTCAGTGTTTCTTCATTGAATGTTTTTAATGCTCTCCATTAGGAACAATGTTCAGGTTTGCCTTCTGAAAATAAAATCACGTCACGTAAATCACAAAGTATATACATTTTGCATTAGAAACTATTTAAAAGGACAGACTAGTCCCAAAAATTACATGCATGTTAGAGGGTATTTTGCATGGACTCCGATGCAAAGTTTGAAATATGATCTTCTCACCATAGCCAGCAACGCATTCAGGGAGATCTCTGATTGCCCCAACCAGCCCATTTACATCATAGCCTCCATACACTGCTTTAAAAGGGTATGATGTCATATACCGGCACTCCTTGTGAGGATGTGGAGTGGGCTGCTGGGGGTGCTGCCCAAGGTAAACAGATCCCTGACCATAGCGGCCAATGGAGTATAGCCATACCTGGGAATTCTCTGGATTTCGCCCGGAGAGTCCAGGTGAAGTGCTGGTTCTCTGGGTCTCCGAGTCACTAAGGGAATCTCTGGGTCACAGCAGCGGAGTTGGAGCACCCACCACTACCCCTACTTCCCCTACAATTGCATGTGTCCTGCGACATCAGCAGGACTGCATATTGATATCGGCGGGACCTCCTACCCGTATAACGCAAGGGTGGGCTTCAGGGAGCCAGAAAGCTCCCAGCTATGTCTATAGCTGTTATAGTTGATATGATGAGTTTTCCAAATTTGAAAAATAATTTCTCTTTACGCAAGAAGGCATGGATTGCTGCATTACCGGTAAGAGTGTCAATATTTTCTAAAAATAAAAAAAAAACGTTCCTTTGAGTACATGGTCACTACAGGGTTAAGTGAGATCTGGGAATTTTTATGTCATTGAGTTTAAAAAAACTCTATCGAGACAACAAAGCTTACAAGATGATACTTTAATTGCGTGTTAGTCACAGGTTTCACAATTAAGAAGACAGTCGTTTTGATTTGTTTGGATCAGACCCTGCCATAAATATAGATAAGCTTTAGTATTGTTGGCGTGCAGGAGACATTAGTGCGTCGCACGCTTAATGAAACCGTGTTAGGTGATTGTGTAACATGACTACCTGCAGAATGCTTGTGGGGGAGGGGTGTGAAACAAGTGTGCCGGATCTTTAATCTTGCTCGGACTTTTGGGTCTAATAACGTGTCTATAAAGTGAATTTTCTCATTTATCTTGCATATTTTGGAAAAGTATTAAAACCCAATCGCCTTTGATTAAGAAACCCCTGAATCACCGCACTCAGGGCCGGCCGAAGACTTAACGCCGCCTGGGGCGAAAGTTTTAAATGCCGCGATGGCATTTTTTAAACTTAGCCCCCCCCCCCGGTACTTACCTTTAAAGGTCCTGCGGTGAGTCTCCCTGCTCTTGCCACGGTGCGGCTTGTAATGCTGAGCGATGGAAATTGACGTCACTTCTGGCGCTCAGCATTCAAGCGGCACCGAGACCGAACAGGGAGACTTGCCGCGAGGAGAGAGAGGGGCGCGCCAGCGGGTAAGCGAAACCATCGGCGCCCCTCATCTCTCTCTTCCGGTTCAAAAAAAAAAATGCTTGGGGCGGCAAAGTGCCGCCCCTTCTAAAGTGCCGCCTGGGTCAATTGCCACAGTCGGCCCCAATGTAGGGCCGGCCCTGACCGCACTCTTGGAACCGCAGCTCACGTACGTCCAGCTGGTTATTGGGTACTCTGTGTGTTTTGGGACATTTTGAATCTCACGAAAGTTACAGTTTTTGCTGAAGAGCAGAGTTCGGGCCAAGCGCTCCTTTTAAAGTGTGTAGGACTGAGCTTGCTACATCGTGCTATAGATTGTAAGCTCACAAGAGCAGGGCCCTCTTCATCGCCATACTTGGGAACTCTCCGGGTTTACCTGGAGTTTGCTGGGCAAAGCACTGCTTCTCCGGTTCTCCGGGTCAAGACCCGAATCCTTGGGGGAGCCCCGCTCCCTGCCCATTTTCCATGTCAGCAGAAACGCCCCCAACTTCAGCTGGACCTCCCACTGATTTCAGTGGGATCGCCCACTGATGTCAGGAGGAACTCCCACCGACGCCACGGGACCGCCCCCCCCCCTGACGTCAGTGGGCAGTCCTGGCCACGTCCCACAAGGGAAGCCCAGAAGTTCCCAGATATGTTCTGTTTTGTCTTAACATGTTATTATTGCTATACGTTTATTCTCTATTTTAGTGGCACTACACCATGTTATGTCGCTCTATAAATAGCATGTCATGTAATATAAATGTAATTCTGATATTTGTACAGTTTTTTGTAGTTAACATGGAAACCAAGAATCTGACGGCAGATAACTACTCAGACAGTAATCAGTCCTTGATAATGTTTTAGATTCAGGATAGATTTATGCCTATCCCACCCTTGTTTCCATGTCCTAACTGTATGAGGCTCATCTACCTCATCTGCTGGGAGGCTGTTCCACTTATATACAACACTCTCAGTAAAGTAAAACATCTTTACATTACATCTAAGCATCTGCCCCTCTAGTTTTAGATTACGATCTCTCATTCTTACGTTTCTCATCCTTTGAAATAAGCTTATCTTCTGTAGTTTGTTACAACCATACCTACGTAATACCTAAACCTATACATATAGATTAACTTTTTTTTACAATCTACACACTCGCTAAAGTGCCGAGTTTTATTTGAATTTTACTGTAAATACTTAAAATACTTTAAAATCAGAACTTAAAGCAAGCTTTCTATGATAAAGTCCCATTAACCATCTTTAACGCTTAGTTTCCCTAATGCTAAACAACAGCAAGGATCTTCTTTAACGATTATTAACATGCCTCCCAGTGGTGATTTTTTCGGTGCTGTCCCGCTGGTATGTATGTATTAATGATTTTGTGATTGAAGTCACATCTAGTTCATTCACAATGAAACATTTGATAGAAATGGTATTATTTGGCATTGTTATGTCTGTAGCTCACTAGTACTTTAATGACCTCTAATTTGCAATGCCTCGCATACGCCTCTAGTTCTAAAAGCTTTATGGAAAACATAAGCCCGCTGGCTTCCCAAAACACTCAGAACTGCAAATATTTAATCATTTGATCTCCAGCGAGCCATTTGTTTGCCAGGTAGGTGAGCAACAACCGTTGTCTACATGATTTTGTCAATAAAGTTTCTGTTGACAACTGCCGTTCACACCAAGCATGTGATATTGCAACCGCTATTTTCACTGGTTTTAGCGACTGCGATCGGACTGCTGCTGCTGGCTGCCCAGGGATCCAATAGATCTGTTTGATCAAGGAACCAATCATAGACACGATGCCAACAGCAATGTCTGTAAACATTGCCTTCGACAGCATTTCCTGGCTCTCTCTTCTACAATCTGGTTGTAAGGGAGAAAGAGGTAAAGATCACTCTTATCTGTGTGTTTTGCTGCCTGATCACCATACCCCTCTCTGGGTTTCATTGGATGCTCTGAGTGAGGCGACACTTCTGTGGTTCTCTGGGTCACAAGAACAACGTTTAGTCACACCCACTCGCAGCCCTATACCCCTCCCATTCACATTCAAATGATCTAGGGCCCATCATTAAGCCACTCCCCCGAGGAGGAGGGCTCTAGGTAGTTATCCCAGCACTACTGTGTCCGTGATTCTGCTTTGACACCTTTGTGCAAAATCAAAATTGCAAATAACAATATATATATTTTATATAAACTGGATGTGTATAGTGTTTAGAGATTAAAAAAAAAATAGGTTACATTTTTTCCTTATTTTTTCCTTTTTTGGTTTGTGATGTTTTTTCCTGTATATGTAAGGTTTCTTAAAAACCCTATTTTTGGCCTGAAAAAAACATTATATAATTTGTGTGGTTAAACTTAATGCGAGGGCAGGAAATTATGATTGAAAATAACATAGGAAAAATTTAAAAAACCCCTTCAGTCCTTAACTGGAAAAAATAGCCTTAGACTTTTAAGGGGTTAAAGTTTAAAGAGAATGACACATTGACTGTATTGTCATTTAAAACCATTTAGCAATGTAAGGCTGAAAATGATTAATTTGAATAAGAAATGCTTGACTGCTTAGGCCTTTTGCATTGAGTAAAACCCCACTATATTTACCCTTATGCCATATAGACATTATATCTGAATTGGTGTGGGTAGGGCATTAGGCCACAGCCTTATACATATTGCCCCCTTTGACCAATGGAACACAACATAATACAGCATGATACAAACATGACCCATACGGCTCGCCAGCTACTGAAACTTCTGTTGGTTATTCTACCACCTGCACCAAGTGTCATAGCCCATGCAATGCCATCAGCCATCTTCAGGACGCCCTTCCCAAGCTCTTTGGCCAAACACCAAGATCAATAACCTTTTAAGTGCTGGACCCAACACAGGGAAAGTGCGGGTGGGAAAGCCTGAACTGTGCCTGCAGTGGAAGGATAAAGAGGATGATCCCTTCTTTCATCTTCCTTTTAGCCTGTGAAGCCTGCAACAAGGCTCCGCAAAAATGAAGGGGGATGATGACAAGTCCTTCAGGCCTAGACGAGCAGTGATATCCCCCTTCCTGACTGGCCCAGATTGCGCCTTTCCCTGTACATCTAATTAGTCACTATGCACTTGTGCCTTTTAATGGTGTTTTCAAGCCTTTAGGACCCATAGTTCCATATGGAATTTAACATCAGCATGGTTAAACTTTAATGGGGCCAGTATCCCTGCAGAATAAATTGCCACTGTTTCCTCTCCTTTAATCTGTATACAACCTGCACTCAATGAACTGAATGTAATTTATGACTTAAATAAATTTCAGTTGGCTTTGCCACTCAAGGTGTGACATTCTATAGAGGGACAATAATGGACCGCTTATAAAAGCATATTGTGTTAAATAATTACGTCTACGTCATTTATTTTAGGATGGTGGACAAAATTTTCACTAAGAGTTGTAATATGGTCAACAATATTAGTGTAAATATGTTATATTTTAAAAGAGGCACAGAATTGCTATAGAAAAGGTAAATTTGCAGAGGATCAGGGAGATTAAGACAATCTTATCGGCTGCGTGTGAGCTGGAGTGCAGTGTGCCTTGGGTACATATTTGAAAGACAACTCAAATAGAACTGAAGTAGTTCAGAAATACAGAAAAGTGAAATGATTATGCTCAGTGAGTAGTTAAACGGCATATTATCCTCTAACCATTCACTAGAACAGGAAAAGAACAACTTTGGCCATTTTTCCCTTTCTAAGGGTATGTACCCCTTTATTGAAAGCACGTATATTGTAATATTTTTACTGGAAATTTTGCATTTAAATAGGGTATTTCCTTAATGACAGTATAAATTAATAATTAGCTAATCTACAACAAGGCGACAGAGAGGAAAACACGTAGGTCCTTATGGGTGGAATGGTGCCCTGATTATATTTCAAGTTTCACAACATTATATCCTTCATCTCATTTAACAATAAGATTTACTCTATATGCATTTGCATATATATATATATATATATATATATATATATATTTGAGTCACTGTGTAGTTGATCTATTGATAAACAAGAACATAATTTGATGGATATACACTGAAACCAAGGCAAAATAAAAACTCATTATCAAATAATATCAAATAATAAAATATTTATGTTAGATACATTATAAAATAATTATTTTGACATGGAATACTGAAGAGGCTCCATGGTTCTTTGTGCACAAGCTGGCCTTTTAGAACTAGTAGTAATGAGTTCTTCATATAGAGATTATTAGTTTTTCTTGGGTTATGTATAATATTTCAAGATGCCTACATTTTCCGTCTAACCTGTATTTGAACTGCAGGAACATTCATTGTTCACAAAAAAACAAACATGGCTACCCCCTAATATTTTTCTTTATTTATTAAACTATGTATAATTGTAAGGATGTTGAAATTGAAAAAATATTTATTTAATTTATGTTTTTTTAATGATAGTTTCATCTATTATTTTTGCTGATGAAAATGTCAGATTTAGATTTACTATAACAAATACAGATTAATGCCAACAGTGTATACGGTATTTAAAAAAGCATGTAGATTTCATAAATTAAAAAAAATAATAAATCATTTATTAATTTTAATAATTAATTAAAATTAATAATTCATGTCAGGACAATATGAGGAGGTGGTTGTAGGTTTTGTTTCATGCTCTAGCTACATTATTTAACAATCAAATTAATGGCAATAAATATATGGTAAATATAGTTTAGAGCATTTAAACCATGTTTCTTTTGAAATATAATTTGCACTAAGGCATCAGCTCTGGAGGCAATCTGGGAGCCTGAACCTGGGAAGGTGATCATTTCTCAACAACATAGATGATAAAACTAAAATAAATGAGTTAGTAATTGCATAAAGATGGTATTGTAGGTGATCTCGGCCATATTTGTTGTATACAAACTTATCGGCAGGGTGCAGGTTAATGCCGAATTGTTTCAGCACGCACTTACCATGCTCCTCGGTTGGAATACACCCTGACATGTTTGCACGCGTATTTGTTCATGATGCCAAAGGCATTTTGGGCAGTCACTTAAGACATTAGACATTTGCAATCTTATCAGTCTCATTACTAGGTGTAGGTGAGTTACTAGATATAAGTATGTCGGGTACCTCTATCGCAGCTGTTACCCCCCAGATAGGCACAAGAGACATACGCTCAACCACCATGCATTTGCGCCCCTGTAAGCTGCTGCTCTTCTTTTTTAATAATAATACAATAAAGTAGAGGGGGATATTGTATTTTTCTTTGTTGAAAATATGTGAATAAAAAGTTTGTGAAAAAACAATAAATAAATCAAGTATCGGCATATAAGCTTGAAAGAGCAGGGTCTTCTCGTTCTGTACCAGTATGTGGTCACCTGCGTTCATCTCATTGTGAAATTGTACACTGTAAATTACAATGTTGTCCCCTATTGTAACAGCGCTACAGATTTCAAAGGCTCTCTATAATTATCTGTAAAGAAACATAAAGATTCATTCCTGTTTGCACTTTTATCACTTATCATGATACTTTTATTACATTATTATTATTAGATGATGTCATTATTCAAACAATTCAATCGTTACATTAAGATGTTTCTGATGCATCGGTTGTGTTTTTTAAGGAATTTTGAGTGTCACGGAGCTGTATGTTTTTCATTAGGACCTCTTACCTGTGTGTTATACACTAAAATCCATGTAATTTCTTTACTTTAAAAAAAAAAGCAGCATAAAACATGTTTTAAAAGAAAAAGATAATTCAAGGCAATATAACAATGATTACACAAACACTCGACGTGGAAGACTTGGCACAGAAATATTTCCTTAAATACGTTTCATGATTTAAGGTGAACAGGTCGTCCAGTCACAAAACATTCCGAACCTGTCAGCCAAACTCTATCTCGTTGAAACTTCTCTCAGTGTTTCATTGTTCTAACGCAAATTATTTACAGAAGATGTTGCAAGATAATTTGTCCATCCCATTTGTGAAAGCCATCTTTGCTGGAATTGAATTAATTAAAGGAGGTGGCAGGGCTGTATAAAATGAGCCTTGTGTAAAGAAGTCTTTCCAGTTGGTTTCACTGGAGAGTGGAGTGAAAAGAAGAGGGTGGGTCAGAGGTTGGCTAAGACATTCGCCTAAGTGCCACACAAGGACAGACAAGTACCTGGGAAAGTAACAAGCACTATTTATCCTCGCTTCGCTTTCAGGAATGGGGATCTCGCTGCCTAACTTCCTCAAGTGTTGCAACAAGAAGGAAAGCCATGATCTGGTAAGTGCCATTAATTACTCCATGTGTTAAGAACTACCCAGGTAGTCGGCGGTCAGTTTGAGTTGGAACGGTGCTTTTCTTCCTGTTCGACCAGTTTGGTTTCCAACAATTTGTAAAAAAATATGCATATTTGTATATACACATATGTTTTTTTAATGCAATGTTAACATCCATGTAGAAGCAGCATGATCTCAAACATGTCTACATGTTTTCTTGTCTTACTGTAGTATAAAAGCTTTATTATTTTTTAAATATATATATGAAGCCTTAATTATACGTACATTCTATCTATCTATCTATCTATCTATCTATCTATCTATCTATCTAATCATCACCTTTCTACATGTTTGTTGATCAGTCTTTCTATCTTACTTATAAAAGATGAGAGTTGGTACCGCGTTAGCCGTAGAATTACAGGAGACAGGTGGAGTTTGAATGATATTATACCTCTAACCATCTCACTGGAAATGGGAAATTCTAAAATGGGAACCTGATAATAACTAAAAATAATAAAAGCTGGGTTGATGTGTTCTGGTAAAACCTGTTTTCACAATACCGCATTTCTGTGGATGCATTCCTGCATTTGATCTACGTACTTAAACGTTAAACTGACATTTATTCAACGTTTGGTCCAAAGGTTCTTTAGCGATGTAGGACATTGATCAACTCGTTTTCTTCACATGCATCCCTTTTGAAGCAGCTTCTGGGACAGCTCACCGTGTATTATGTTTACCTTCTTACATCCACACGTACTCTCAGACTAGAGATAAGAACAATGAAATACTTGTTGGGAGATTTTTATTATAGGAGAGGTAATAGATAGGTTCCATATTGAACGTTCGTATCTTTTACCAGCAAATTATTATGTTTCATGGGAGTACAAGAACTAAACATTGTTATATAGAGCTACCTTTGTTTAAACCCCAATCGGATCTTAGTGGCAGCTCTTTGTAACCTAAACTATAACGCAAACATCCCTTTGAGCTCTGCTTTATACTGACATTTACTTTTGAATAAATGACCTATACATCAGCTGTTTGTATTTCAAAAAACGTGTAAAACAAAGTATTAGAGCGCCATATGGATCTCAAACTCTAGCTGGAGTTGATGATTTTCCGTTGTCTATGCCAGGCCATTTTAACACTGCTATTACAGAGAGAAAGCCTAAATGCGTCATTTCATATTAATTTTATATATATTTTCTCAATGTCAAGGATAAAGGTGTGGTGGAAAGTGGAGATGAGAACACTGAACGTGGAAACTGGTCCAGTAAAACAGAGTACCTCCTGTCTATGGTGGGATATGCCGTGGGTTTAGGGAACGTGTGGAGATTCCCCTACCTCACTTTTCAAAATGGAGGAGGTAATTACATCATTACTGTATGACTACATGACCATGACTGGCACCAGGTTTTGCTATAAGTTCTTAAGAATCCTGAGACATTTCACTATTTCACCTTGCAACTTAGCCTTAGACAACTTGAAACCAGATGTTTCCTATGATTCTTGTATGATGTCTCTGTAATATGTTCTTAGCTATTGGTTAGAAGGTTCGCAAATATATGTAACATGCATAGTAAAATATGATAAACATATGGACATCCCAAAATCCATATATCCATGCTTGATTTCTCCTTATGAGCAATAAAACCACCTCATCATTACATCATTGACCTTCATGGCTCAAATTCTTAAAGCTTCCGCAGCGATCAGTCCATGTATATATCCCTCCCTGGAAACTTGGCACCGCAACCCAATGCCGCGAGGCAGTGGATGAATTACAGATATGTGTGTCTGAAGGTGACAATAGATCACAGAGCCTGCAATCCTTTGGCACCTCTTTGGTCAATAAACATGACCCCAACGCTTTGTGTGATTTGAGTCACCAGATTTATTGAAAGATGTGAAACAATTCAAATTATAATGATACACAAAGGGAAATAAACCATCCACATAGGATGTACACCAGTACAAATTATCCCGTTAATGGTTTCCCTGCTTATTTTGTATTGCACACTGCAAATTTTACAACAGTGAAGATAATTACATGGATGGCTCATCAAATGTGGGTATTTATTTGTAAACGTTAATTTAATTTTTTTCAGATTTGAATAATTGCATTGGGGAATCGCATAACCATATCTAATCAATATATATGACTATTTTGATATAAAATACATAATTATTTCTTTATACCATTAATGACCTGTGTCTCTTTTTTTCAGGTGCTTTCCTTATTCCATACGCTATCATGCTTGCTTTTGCTGGATTGCCCTTGTTTTTTCTAGAATGTTCCCTTGGACAGTTTTCTAGCTTGGGACCAGTAGCCATGTGGAAAGTCCTCCCTATCTTTGAAGGTCAGTAGACCAACACCTGATGAAGGGTCAACTATTTCTTTTATAAGTGACTGTTAAGGATAGTGACTGAGGCTGAACACACTGCCAGCGGATCATAAACCAAACGTTCAAATGGCTAAAATTAATAATTACAAAATATTCTACAATAGAAAGGTAATCTACCATAAAATGTATTTGAGTATGGCAGCAGCACTAGCAGACAGGATCACTGATGGTGGAATTGCCAGTGAATTATGCATCTCCTAATAAAGCCATGCTATAGAATTTACAGGTTGAAACAGGTTGCCATTGAACTAAAATAGTCCCTATAAAAGACCACTTGGGTTTAATAATGACTTTTAGAAAAGTCATGTCTAATACAATGCCTCGAATCCCACCAGTGTGCGGGAAACCTAAATAAAAATAATAAACCTCTGACAGTATAAATGTATTAAATGATTACAGAAGGCAAATCAATGCTCTTTGTCCATATATGGAAGAAGTAAACAAGTTATTTTGTTTTTCTTATAGGTGTTGGGATTACAATGGTCCTTATTTCAACCATGGTGACCATATATTATAATGTCATCATTGCCTACAGCTTGTATTATTTATTTGCTTCTTTCACAAGTGTACTTCCATGGTCCGAGTGTTTTGGATGGTCTGACAGCAAATGTAGTAGAACACCCAGAGGTAATTCTTTTGTCTATGTCTATGAAAAGCGTGAATTTTTTTTCCAAAAATAAAAGCAAATAGTTGGTCAAAAAATGGTCACATATGCATAGATTTACAGGCAAGAAATAAAGCTAGAGAACCAGCATGAATCACGCAAACTTACATGAAGGTTTATTTATTGATATGTATTGTAAAGAAATCAATATATATGTTAACATATGTTTAACTAGAGATGATGTCAAAATTAATTTATTTACTATAAACGAAACTCATTAATTTCATTTAATTTGTCTACTATAAATGAAACTCGCATTGGAGCTTGGTGAGAAAACACCAAAATGACCTGCTTTCGATGGTTTTCATTGATTTGGTTTGGAATGTAAATCACTTAAGTAATGTGTATCAGGGAACTGTTATATAATTAGACAATTTAGTTAAACTACTTCTGAATGGTTTACTTATTAAGCTCTACCGGTGTGTTAGCATTCCAGACCACGAGTGAAACATCCCATAGATTTACAGAATATGTGATGAAAACACATCAGGGACATTCAGTGGGCTATTTGTTCAGGAAATGGACATTGTTTGGGAAGCTTATCAGAGGTTTATTAATCACGTCCATTACATTTTTTTTCTCTTTTCAAATGTTTGACATTCTACTAACAAACCAGTTAGATTAGGGATCAACGCTGCGCCCATTCAACTCTCAAATTAGTTTAATTACCAATTTAGTTAATAATAATGATTGATGAATTTCCTTTCACAGAGTTTTGTGATGTGATTCTGGATCCTAATCGTATCGAAACGGTTAATACCACTTGGGTAAAGGAAAATAATTACACCTGTCTGGAAAATACAACAGTGACTCTAGAGGCAGAACTTCCAAGCAAACAATACTGGGAGTGAGTATATGAAGACAATAAATAAATTGCTTCCACGCTATCTATATGGAGATTTCTTGAGGTTAAGAGCTTCATGTAGGCTGAAGTCTCTTACCTATGATGCGTATGACCAAATCCAAGTTGTATACACTAATAAAAACATTAGAGGATTAAAATAATGTATATATATAATATATATGCATGATATTATATATATATCTGCATGATATTATATATATCTGCATGCCATCCTGTATGTTTTAATAATCTGTATGATGATCTGTCCTCTGTTAAATTGTTTTTGGCTGGTTCAGACAGAACAGTTCCTGCTTAATCTAAAATCTCGCCTACACCCTATAAAAGAACATAAACTGCACATGTAACTACGTAATACAATGGTAAAGGTGATGTCTACCTTGGCCCACCTCCCAGATACAGGCAGCAGATGACCAATTCCAAACCTTAACCGCAAACCAGCAATCCAGGATTATTCTTCTCCTTATCTGATGACCTGAAATACTCACATTTATTTGTATAAATAGCTGTATTAAAATGTTATGTTGATATTCCTTAGGAAAGTGGCACTTCGTCGTTCAAGTGGACTTGATGAGACCGGGGAAATTGTTTGGTACTTGGCCCTCTGCCTCCTCCTTGCATGGATAATAATAGGAGCTGCATTGTTCAAAGGAATCAAGTCATCAGGAAAGGTTGTAAATCTATCTATCTATCTATCTATCTATCTATCTATCTACTTTACTTTCGTAACTTTACTTTTCTTCCTTACCCACCTACACGCATATCTGTCATAGTCTGAGACAAAGAACAGTAAAGTAGAGATAGTAAAGTTTGGAATGTACCTCCTGTGGAAGTGTTTGACTAAATGCCTTAAGCATGGTTTAATATTTGTTAATTGAATGCATTTCAGTTTTACTTGTAAATGAAATGTAGCATTTATCTAATAACCATTAAAAAAAAAACTCCTAACTCTGTATCATTGACGTTGGTGGATCAATTTCACATCGGTTTAAATGTCATTTATTGGTAGACATGGGACTTTTGGATGGGGCTAAATGACAGCAGATGAGCTTAAAGGGGGGCTGTCACCAGCACAGCTTTAGTTTTAGTAAATGAATACATTAAACCGTTTTAAACCTTTTTTTTCTTAATCAGCCGAGATCAAGGGCAGCCATATAGGGGGCATGTTTTAATAGAAGAGAAAAACTTGGGCATTATGATAATCACTTATGTTGCTTTTGAGACCACTAACCCTTTGTTGTAAATGTATGTCATAGGTCTTCTGAAAGCAAATTCTGCCATACCGCTCCATTATGACAAATGACCTACTAGAACAGTAAAATGACAATAAAACCTAAACGCTATTACAGTATAAACTGTAATAGATAAACAAAGAGTACGTAAGAAGGGTTTCCTTGTGATGGGAAGTTTGTTATGTACCAGGTTGCCCTAGAATGCAGACATTTTTAGTCAACATAAAACTAAATTACACTTAGAAGCCTGATAATGTATATCATTAACAGACAGCGCCTACCAATCAACTCTGTTTTGTAGATTGCGAGGCACTATAAATCCGTGACATTGCAAGGGCAAGTCCTATTGAACTTAATGCCCCATATACAATAGCATATTAAAGTGAATGATACCACTGTATTTGGCATTAAAACATATTGGGTTTTAAACCCAAGTCATTGAACTGTCAATAATATAAGCTACAAAGCATTAAAACATACCGTAGAGTAAACCATTAAAATATATTGCACCATAAAGCGAACTGATATGTCAAATATGAATCTATATTGCCACATAAAGAATCCATTTGAACCAAATATTAACATAATCTGCTAGGTGCTGTAGGTGCTTGGCGCTGTAATAAAAAAGGTATTTCCTGTACGATTTCGAAACCGGAGACAGTTTTGCGTGGTTGGGACAAGCAGTTTGTCGTTGAGGGTCGTATCACGTCTGCCAGCAGAAAACGCTTTATGTTATTACAGGATGTTTTGGCATGGCCTAGCTCCACTATACATTCAAATTCCCAATCCATTCCATGGAAAATCGAGAAAATATCATGATTCTTATCACATAAAAACAACAACATAATTAAAAGATTTATGTCTGAGGCAGTCAACAGCGCCAAGAAAGATTATTCTTGTGCTGACTTTAGGTTACAAAAGTGTTCTGCAGAATGGATGGAACAGCAACAAAGAGCCATATTGTTCACTACGTTTTAGGCTTATTTTGCGGCTTCCAATCTGTTTTCTGAGGCTTTCCTTCACTCAGTGATCAAGGGGGTACTTTGGCCATTGTCCTTTATTATCCCATTTGTTGAGGGTTGACTGGACCTTGAGCAAAACTTTTGAGATTCCATAGTATAATTCATTGTTCTGGCCACATAATCGTTGTGTTTTTCTGACCCTGCAGCATTGAGCTCTAGGCTACCCGGTACTGCTAATGGGTAGCTTCGAGCTCATTCACACGTGTTTAGGCTGTGCGTGTCTCAGACATACACAGTTAAAACACAATGCTGGCTGTGCACAGTGTAACGTACTGTGAATGGGCAGACCCAAATTTTACGGGACGGGACCCAAACAATGGGACTGTCCTAAGAAATTCAGGACTCTTGCCATATTTGGTATTGGTGTGCTTGAAGGATGTGATGTAGGAGGTTTTGTGATTCATTCTTCACTACCACCCAATCTGTTATTTGAATAATTTAATTTTATGTGTAACACGTTGAAGAAAGGTATATTTTGGCACTGAGTTCCATTTTATTATAATGCCTACTGAACATACCAGTTTTACCTGTAGTTCATATTTGCTCATCACAGCTTTATTCCCATGGGGTTTAGACTACTTACCCTTTGTGAGAAATCCAGTCTTGTTCTACATTTTAGGATGTGTTCCTCTCTGTTCATCATACTTTGTACAAATTTTTCTTTTGTTTTTTTTTTTTGGTTTCGTCCTGTTTAATCACTAATGATTCACACATGAAATCATCTAATAGTAACTAAATGCCATCTACCTTAAAGGTACCATTGTTTGTTTGTATTAAATGATCATTTAGATTGCAGCATTAAGTT